>CM072663.1:51903828-51947374 GCA_036884735.1 Huso huso | reverse complement strand
TTCATTGTACTTCGTTCCGTTTGTGCGCAAAACATGGCCCGTGAGCAGCTTCTGCGCATCTGAGCGCCATCACTCAGTGCGGCTGTTTAAAAGCAATTCTTTGTGCCGTGGTGACTGCAACCCCTCCACAACCTTGCTGGCTGTGTGTGTGTGTATATGTGTTTTTTCTTTACTGCCTGCAGTTCCATAAAAAAAATATGTATAATGATATCAACGGCAGCTCTGCTATACGTAACCCGGGTGCCCAGCAGGCACTTCAGCCCGCGCCACCGGTGGGCTGGAAAAACAAAACAAAATCAGTTAGATATTTTACCCACACAGCTTGTGATGTGTGCATTTGTTTCATACTGCCCAGCAGTTAGAAATAACAATAAGCAGATTTTTTCCACGGAACCCAGCTCTGCTGTGTCCCGCGGGTTGAGTTGACCCGTTGCTTGTTTCAGCTCGCCACTTACGCTTTTGGTCACCCGCCTGGCATGGTGAATGTAGCCCCATAGCCTAATAAGCGGGTATAAGCTTCTATAATTCCTAACCTGCCTTTGGTTAAAATAACAGGTTACGCTCCTTGAGCCTGTGCTCACCCTGGCGCCGCTATGCGCTGCCCGTTGCTGTGACTGCTGCGGTCGAATGATTCTGGCCTCTGCCGCGGGTGCAGCACCGTCAACTCCCCTGTACTGCTCTCCTGGTTTCTGCAACCACTCGATCCTGAGTATCACCCGGTGTGTCCTTTTTAGGTTGTGTTGACTTCCTTGGTTAAGGCTAGAAGCGCCCCCAAATAGGCACCTCGGTGTTTACATGCTCCATACCTCAGTCGCCCACTTTCCCCATGGACTGCTGGGTGCGCAGACAGCCTGTATTCTACCTCCTCAGTGTCCTGGTGCGTCTGCACCTTTGGTGCCTAGGTGCTTCAGTACAGCTGAGCTGTCTGCGCTGGGCCTGGCCAGGCAGCAGGCTCAAGCCCTTGCACAGCCAGCCCTAGCTCGAGCCAATAACATGACCCTGGAGCTGGCCCGCCTGCACCGGTGGTTGCCCCGGATGTTGGCGCTGGCGCCGTGCCAGCCAGGCTGTTGACCGGGCGATGGTTTATCCTGGACAGAAAACGCGGATTCCGTTGCTGTAAATCCTGATGCACGAAATGTCGCCCGCTTACGGGGGCGTCCTGGAGTTTTTCTGTGCGTTCAACCTCTCCTTAGCCTCTGCGTTTCAAGTGCATGGATGCCGTCCTATAGCTCCCTTGCAGCTGCAAGTGATCAGGGTGATGAACGAACGATTGGTTGATCTGCCCAGTAAGGAAGACGTGGCCCCTGGTAAAGCCTACCTGTCGGACCGAAGACTGTGCCATTTGCAACTGTCTGGCCCTGTTCAACAAAGTTCATAGTACTCATTGTGTTGTGTTAAAAACTTCTTGAATTCGTCCAGCCTCGGCTTCATCACCACCCAGCGAGTTACTCACAAAGCGCCCAGTCAAGTGTGGCTCCAAATGCCGGCTGCACCAGTAGCGACAGACGTCGGCGACCGATGATGAGCGCTGCTCGATTTGGGGGGCTGGATTTGGGCAGAGTGGAAGTTCGCGGACCCTGTTGGTTCGCTGGACATGTCTGGGGAACTGAGAGCAGCCTGTGATGCGACCAAGCGTTTTTTGTCACGCTTTCCCGTCTCGCTGCTCGGCACTGGAAAAGTCGGGTTAAACGTCAGCGGTTTCAGGTGGCAAGAATCTGGTTTCGACCTGTACCAGCTGTTCTGTCGCCTGGGAATTCCACCCGTTGGATCTCCTCAGTCAGAGCTCTTTGGCACCTGGAAGTGAGCATTCCAGCTACTGGGTCTGGCCTCATAAGGGACCGCTGGCTAGCCTGATCCTCAGGCGCGGTTGGCGGTACATGCAGGCGCTAAAATGGACTCACTCGGTTTTGTATACCTGAGTATTTTCAAGCTTGGTGTCTGGCTGAAACCATCCCATCACCTGCCCTAGGCCAGTCTATTGCAGTTCCTGCAAAACTGCTTGGTGATGGAAGGTCACCTTCCACCTTGAAGGTGTATTCAGCGGCTATCTCTGCTTGCCATGCCCCATAGATTCTATGTCTCCGGCACGCATTTTTTGGCTACCCATTTTTAAAGGCAAGATGGTGATTACGCCTCCTAGGGAGGACTGTTCTCCTAATGGAGCCTTTAATATTGTACTAGAGGCTGAAGTATCTGTTCATGAAGACAGCCTTCCTCTTAGTTATCACCTCCGTACGCGGATCAGTGAGTGCACAGCACAGCTCCCATGTAAGGATGGAGGATGGAAGGAGCGTCGCCAGCGCACCAACCCCGCTTTCTCCAAGGTGGTTACAGTCCACATTAACCAGTTCAGGAACTGGAGTCTTTTCATCCACCGCTGCTTCAACGGAGGATGAGAGATTTCATTTTTCTGCCCAGTGCGGCATTGAGATGTTGTGTTTAGACAAGAGCGCTGCGCCAATCTGACCAGCTCTTTGTCTGTCACGGAACACGGACCCCAGGACAGCCCCCTCTAAGCATCGCCTGGGTCACACTGGATTGTGGACACAGTCTCGACTGTGTGTACGGTGCTGGCTTGCCCCCACCTGGTAGCCGCACACTCAGCTACAGGGTTGGCTACATCTTTGGGCCCTTTCTAAGGTGCTTCGATGTTCGATATTTGTACGGGTTGGCTGGGCTATGCCGCATACTTTCACCAGATTCCTACTGCATTAATGTGGTAAACCTGCTGTGCCCAGGGCACAAGGGTCCTTGAGGGGGTGGTTCACAACCAACTCTGTTAGACAGTGCTTGTGTGTCCTCATATGCTGCCATTCCTTCCTCGCGACGGCTCTGGTATACATTATCCCATATTTTGACGTTGGTGGTCGCCTTTCAACTTGTAAAGGAACTAGGTTACCTACCGTAACCCTGGTTCCCTGAAAGAGAAGACGACCACCAACCATGAGGAGGCCTTTTCGGTCCGCCTCACAGGTTCATGGAAAAAGAGGAGATCTTCCGTGAGTGACGGTTTTTTATTATTATTTATTTTAGCAGACTTTATCCAGGGCGACTTACAATTGTTACAAGATATCACTTTTATTTTTTACATACAATTACATTATTATTATTTTTTTTTACATACAATTACCCATTTATACAGTTGGGTTTTTACTGGAGCACCCAGGTAAAGTACCTTGCTCAAGGGTACAGCAGCAGTGTCCCCACCAGGGATTGAACCCACAACCTCTGGTCAAGAGTCCAGAGCCCCAACCACTACTCCACACTGTTGTCCCGGGGTTTTGTACCGGTAGCGTGGACCGAGTGCCATCACAGGAAGGGGGCCTTGCAGTTTCTGATATACAGAGCTCAGTATTACCTACCCTAGGGCAGGGAATATCCCATACTTAATGTTGGTGGTCGCCTTCTTTCAGGGAACCAGGGTTACGGTAGGTAACCTAACGCCTCGCATGTTAGAAAAAACTTGGGCGGAACTGCCGAGATTCTCTATACAGCACCAAGAGTTTTGCTGTTTTGACTACTGTGGGAGGGTGGTGGTGATTACTGACACACAAGAGACAGAAGGTGTACTTGAAGCACCGCACAGGTGCCCAGTTTTATTGTGCCGGTGTACTTTTCTCAGCCCGCAGAGGAAAGTGTTCACCGTGGTCTGCTTAACAACTATGGTAAAACAGAACCACGGACATACCGATGCGGGCACAGACCATGCTGGTGCACTTACAAGTGCTCAAACAATAATTCAAGAACCAAAGATTGTAAAGTAAAAGGAAAATAAAACACAGTAACAAAACTACAAATAAAAAGGTGTTGCACTGTCATATAGCCACAAGGTCGCTAGTCAAGATGGCCCGGGTCTCCGTCCCACTCTGCCTCCTCAGTTCACCCTCACACACACAGGGTCTGCCCACGGGTTCCCCACACGGTTACGCTTCCTCTCTTTATCTTTTTTGTTTTCCTGCTTTTTTTTGGTCCCGGGTCGGTCCTCGTCCCGGCTCCCAGCACCGCATGTCTTTTGTTTTTCTTAAAAGGGCAGACCTGAGGAAACAGCAGAGTATTATTTTATAGGGTAAACAATCCCATTAAAGCCCGGGCCAGCCACCTCGAGAGAGGGGAAAGCGCACACACCCTCTTCCTTCCCCACCTCCGTCACCGCCATGACTGACAGGCCGACTCCCACGGGACTGCCGCCCTCGCAGCATCGCATGCGTCAGACGGCCAGTCCAGATCTCTCCCGTTACACATCCTCCCCTCAGAATGGCACCACCGTCCATTCGAAATCCCACACCCCATGCCTTCCTGAGAGAAAAATCAGCATTTAGATGGAGTTTTCCTGCTCGGTGGACAACCCTGAAGGCATAGGGGCTGCAGGGCCAAGTACCACCCGTGATCCTGGCATTATTATTTTTCATCCGGTGAAGCATGCTAAGGGGCATGATCTGTCACCAGGGTGAAGTGTCGCCCAGGAGGTAGTACCGGAGTGACCGACTGCCCATTTTACCGCGTAGACACCTTTCCTCATGGTGGTACTATAGTTCTTTTCACGGGAAGGAGCCTGCTGACATACAGGACCGGTGCTCGCTTCCCCGCACCTCCTGAGACAACACTGCCCCGAGACCTGTCTCTGACGCATCCGTCTGCAGGGTGAACCTCTTGCTGAAATCAGGACTGCACAGCACTGGCTTGCTACACAGCCTTCGCTTCAGAGCGAGAAAGGCCCTCTGGCACGGCCCGCCCACTGAACCGATTTGGGGCAGCTCGGGTGAGGTCTGTCAAGGAGCAGCGAGCGCGGGCATGGGCTCGAATGAACTTCCTATAATAGCCCGCTAGTCCCGGGGTAAAGAGCGCACTTGGTTTTGGTAGGACCGCCAGTCAGCCAAGGCTTTCACCTTAGCATCAGCGGTCTGATTTGGCCGCCCCTAATCGACACCCCAAATAATCCGACCACTCTTCCCATTGGCACATTTCTTTTGGGTTAGCAGTGAGCCCAGCCCCAAAGGATTGCAATACCGCCGCTACACATAGATGACTCGCCAACCTCACCGTGGATAACCACGTCATCTATGTAAGCAGCAGCGTATGCTGATGGGGTCAGTAAAATGCATCCATCATCCGCTGAACGTGGCTGGTGCCCGCAAACCCAAAAGGCATGGTCCTAAATTGGTATAACCCGGCGAGTCGAAAATGCCGCCCTCTCGGGATTCCGGGTCAGGGGTATCTGCCAGTACCCCTTCGTTAAATCCAGTGTCGCCATAAATGAGCCGTACTCAAGACGCCTCCAGCAACTCATCTACCCGGGCATGGGATAAGTCAAACCTGGATTTCGGATTAACTGCCTGAAGTCAATGCAAAACCGAAAGGGACCCGCCTGGCTTATCTACTAAAACAATTGACTGTTCCAATCACTTTGGGACTCTATTACCCCCAGTCTCAGCATCTCATCAATCTCCGCTTTTATTACCTGTCTTTTACGCCAGGTACGGCCTCTGGCGAACTGGTGCCCCGGCTCGTCTTCAATGTGATGATGGGCTACTCGAGTCTGCCCCGGACGGAGAAACACATCAGGAAATTCCGCCACCAGTGCCCGAGCCTGACATTTCTGTGTTGGTGTCAGATTTTCTGCAATCTGTACCGACCCTGTTTTCGCCACCACAGAAAGATCAGGTCCCAAGTCAGACGCCATCTGCCCGCGCCACTACCAATGCCTCCGGTTGCAGCCAGGGCTTCAAGAGTTACATGACAAATGTGTTTTCTCTCCGTCGCCCGGCTGGCAGATCTCATAGTCCACCGTCCCAATCCGGGCGTAACCTCAAAGGGTCCTTGCCACTTAGCCAGAAGTTTCGACTCAGAACTCAATAATAGAAGTACTTTTATCCCCCGGCTGAAATGTGCGCAACCGGCCCTCGGTTACTAAGGCTTCCTGTTCTGTGCTGAGCCTCAGGCAAATTGTCATGCGCCCATTTTCCCACAGACCAAGACGTTTGCAGGTCCAACACATACCGACTGTATTAGTCGACCATCCTGCTGCTCCTCCACATCTCTGACCAGATCGAAAGACACCCCGGGTCTCCCACCACAGCAGCTCGAATGGCGAAAACCCGTGGAAGCCTGGGGGGTACCTCTCTGATCGCAAAAGAGAAGGGGGAATCAGCTGGTCCCAGTAACGCACATCAGCCCAGTATGGGCTATTAAAAATACATACGGACAAATATTACTTGATCCCTAACTTCTTCTTCTTCTTCTTCTTATTATTATTATTATTATTATTTATTTCTTAGCAGACGCCCTTATCCAGGTGCAGGAATGAAGGCTGAGTTTGCACATGTGCAGTACGCTATCAGAATAAGTTTTCTCCAAAAGTGTGTTTACATGATATACATTTGTAAATTTTTCGGAATTGAATCGAAATTTTAGATGCTGTTTTCAGAAAACTGACCTAAGGAATATTCCAAACATTTTCCGAAAACTGTGTTTACATGACTTTTGATATCGATTAGTTTTCTGAAAACTTAGTTTTCCTAAAAATATCAGAATTTTATGCTCATGTAAACGCACTTGTTGCAGTGGCAAAACTAAATAAATTTAGAAGTACCATTCTAACTTTAAACATAAAGTTTTTAGCTTTCTTTAGATCTAATGTGAAAAAACCCGTAAATATCTTGTATACACACTGAGATATAAGTCTTCAAACCAAGGTAAATTGTCATTCTCCTTTTTTTTTCATTTTCATCATCATCATCATCATCATCATCATCATCATCATCATCTGATTGTTACCGCGAAGAAGAAGAAGAAAACCCACGGGTTCGAGGTTGCAGCAAGAGGATTCTACGCTTTTTTTTTTTTTTTGTCCCTGGGCATTACACATCATTAGCACTAGGAGACTGGAATAAACACCCTTTTTATTGTTAACTATTTAAAACTTTTTTGCTGCACGACATATTGAACTTATTATATCTCTGTTACTCAGCTTTCCTTGTATATATAATATTTTACAGTATTATCATAAATTTAAGCCATAAGGATAAATAATAACAGTAATAATGGAAGCACTGCAGAGACTGGCATAACTCAGCACACTTGGAAACTATATTTACTGAAAATGTAATGATCTAGAAATCATTTGATATTTTTAATGCAAATTAAGCTATTTACAGTATAAAAACATTAAACAAAATACATAAAATATAAAAAGAAAGAACATAATGCATTTTATATATCTATATATATATATATATATACACACACACACACACACACACATGTGCACACTACAGATTAAGTTAAATCAGGATTCACGTGAATACTGAGTGCTAACTTCTAACTCCCAATCAATAGAGCCCCTAGTTAGAGTAGTGTAGGGATCAGAAATGGCAACCGAACTGCTGGATATTTCCGCATTTCTCTACAATGCTGCAATCCAGGAACCCAACCGTGCGCCTCAGATCATCGGATGGAAAAGTCGCACTGTGGCTGAGCTGGAAAGCTACCAGCAAGAACACACATGGCAATGTGAGGAAAACCCAAATGAGATCGGCGACAGAGCAACACGCCACGTTGTTGTTGGTTTTATGCCCACTGTGGATGGCAACAGGCCCTCAACGACATTGAACTCCATAAGGACACAGTCAGAGACAAAACTCTGAGATTAAAACACAAACAAACCTGATTGTCTCCCTCACTACTGACATAGACAGACTGGAGAACAGAGTCAAGGAACTTGAACAAGAGGCTGCAGCTGAGGATCTGCAAGACAGAGAGCAGCAGATAGGAGACCTCCAGCAGCAGATAGGAGACTTCCAGCGACAGATGGAAGACCAAAGAGCAGTACAACTGCCTGAACTCGCTGCTGCAACAACAAGATGAGGAAATCAATAGGCTCCACGAAGAGCTAGAAGAAAGAAAGGAGGATCTTTAAAAGCAAATACAGAGATTCGCGAACCCCAAAAGATAAGGCTGCAGGTGTCATCTCAAGACTGTCCACTAGAGTTGAATCATCCCCGCGCTTACTAATAATCCAGAGCTACCTCCCAGAGAACTGGATTATCTAAGAAGGTCAGATCGGCGCCAGACCAAAGATCCAGAGCTGAAAATGACCTCCTAACCACGAACAATACTGAGGCAGGAAGCCTACAGAAGTAGTGAGCCAGCTCTCCAGAGAAGTGGCATGGCTCTGGAACAGAGACCAACGACTGCAAGCTTTGCCTCAAAGGTGCGCCACCCGTGTGCAACGCCACGCTACCAGTTACAACGGTCTCCACCGAACGCTGCCGAGAGTGTGACCCGCTACCTGAGTACACTCCACTACCCAGAAGGCACGTCCCTGACAACAGAATGCAGAGCCCAGCTTACACCTCTGCAACACACAATGGTGAAACAGGGCAACCTGAACTGAGAACAATGGTTTGTACCATGGACAGAGCACCTCACCGCTTTGCTGCAATCCACCTGTCTTGGAGAAAAAGAAATCTACCAAGTCCACAAGCTAGCATCAACCCTCAACAAGTTTGACCCAGCTAAAAAGACATCACCATTGAGGGACATATCAGTTGCATTAGAGACAATGTAGAAGATTGGAGACTGACAAAGGACCTGCTTAAAAAGCTGCTGTCTCTAACACTTGTTGACACAGTTCAAGAGAGGACCTCACATTATCGATTGAAACTAGAAAAACTTTGAGAAACTGTGTGAAGCAGTAACACAGATACTCCAGGTATGGTGGTGACTCCTACAGGGCCCTGCACACAGCCTGTCTCAGACAATGCAAGAAGGATGAGGACCCGAGAGACTTCTACGAGGGAACTTAAACGCCTTTACCATGCTGGTGAGCCTAACCCTGGAGAACATGTGGACAAACGCTTCAAACTGTACATACCGCAACTTACCCCAAGAAGTCAGAGTTGCTATAAGTGCGGTGGTAAATGCAGACACACCCATGCACGATATTCTGAAAGCTGCTAGGACAGTATGGCAAAATGCACAGGTTTCCAAAATGCCTGCAAGAAAAAGTACAAGAAACTCCCCAAGTAGTAGCAGTTACAACCACATCAGATTTCCTTGAACCTGAGGGGGGGTGAACTGCCCAAATAATCCTACTTGAAGAAAAACACTGCGATTCAACAGCAGCCAGAAATACACAGAGAGAAACCACCCACGGCGACGAGAATACCTTGATGGGCCCCTACAAGAACTACAATCAACACAAGAACCACAATCAACACAATAACTATAAAACCATTCAACCATGAGGGATACCACCAAGGCAACAGGAGAGCAGATGATTGGAAGGAAAAGCGACAACAGGAACTAGCAGAAGTGTAACGTTGTGTACAACAACACATGCAGAATTTGATGTCCACCTCCCTCCTACTGCACCACATGCTACTGAGATGCCCCTAGTGGATCTAGGAATCACAGGCCAACACCTCTAAACACGAACCCGACAGCTGACTAAGCCAAGATCCCTCTACATCTAGTAAAGTAAAAAAAGAAAATACACTTGCAAGGTGGAGGAGGAGCCCAACCACTTGCAGAAACCCCAACACTGGAGAGACAGACACTCTCTCCAAAAAAAACATGCACAACCCAGGTCGAAGCAGAAGTGTCTAGTTTGACGAAACTAACCGTCACAGCTCAAAAAAGCGAGCCTATCTGGGCACCCTTATTAGAAAATGGAGCTGAAAGATTGTACACAAAGGTACTCATTCAAGACGTGCTCCAAGAAGAGGCCTTCCTTGACCCAGGTGCCGAGATAACCCTTATAACGAATGAACTGTTTGAGGCACTAAAAAGCCGAACTGCAAATACAGGGTAGAACTGTGGATGAACACCCCAGTGAAATAAAGTTTACTGGATATGGCAGCAGTTCGTGGACATCACATTCAATGGGACAAAATCCATCACCCAATTCCACGTCAGCTACAGCGAGAGAAGAGAACCACTAATTGGCATGGACTTACTGCGCAGGCTGAAACCCATAATAGATCACATCAGAATGAACTATGGGCAGGCGGCAAAAATGGAGACAACTACCCACAAATATGCAAAATTTACACAGACCGCTACACTACAAGTGGCAAAAAGTGATGAAGATGCCATTGCAGCACTGGGTTTTGTTGTCACTGTCCCACAGAGCCAAACAGCCCACGAGATGAGAACTTTAGACCTGACACTGCTGTTCCTCCTGACTCCCCAAGAGTTAACCACTAGCAGCCCCAGCATAAATGCAGAAGATGCTGCAGCAAAGCTCCGAAAAAAGAAGGTTGCTCAACCCAGGATGCTTGTCTCCCAGATGTGGAACCAGCACTTTTGTGCACAACCATCAACAGGGGAGAAACCCATGTCCTACTACAAATAGAGGACACGGTTGCCAAACTTTATCCCTCTACTTAACATATGAACGGACATTGATCAATGTAAAACTGTTCAACAAACTTCAGAGGCTGAGAAGAGACCTTACCTTCATTGCTAAAGCAGAGGACTTGCATACTGTTCCCAACCACAAAGAAGCTTTTGCAGAGCTGCAGGTAGATGCAACCTGCAGACCTGATTAGGAAACAGGAGACTCCTGCACACTGGGTCTATGTGCTCCCAGACCTCAGTAAATCTTTCTATCTTGGAGCAGACTTTCTAGTGTGACTCGGCATGTGTGGATAGAACTGGTGAACAGCTGTGGACCGGATTGCAAGGTGACCCTTCCCCAATCACAGACAGCACAGAGCAGTTTGTCTGGGGCAGACAATCCCACAGGTCTGCCACATTGTCACTGCACAAGACACCACACTTCCAGCACAACAAAGGGGATATCCTAGTGCAAATCGCACCCCAAGAAGGACAAGGATTACCCGAAAAAAAAAAAAAAGGAAGCATTTTTCCAACCAGGGATCTATCAACCTGAACCTTGCAGTAGCTAAATGGACCACATAGAGTTTACATCAAACTCTTTTCTACTTTTTGGTGGACAATCAGTGCAGAATCAGTCACAATCCCTGCACACACTGAGATAGGATTGGCAATTGCAAAGAACTTCCATTATTTGGAACTCACTGTCCCAGTTATAGGAACGGTACCAGACAATGTGGAGAAGCAAAACAGTGTCACACTGCCTCAAGGATCATCTTTATTCAATCCATCTGCCCTTATAAACAAAAAACGATTTATAATGACAGCAGGATAGAAAGGAGGCACTGGTCCTTCCGTCCAGGTGACTGATGATGAGATAAACCGCCAGCCACACCACGTAAAACAAAGTAGTGCTAATACCTGCAAAGGACTTATTAGAAGTCACAGAAGACAGAGTTCAGGTACAGACTGAAGAAATTCGCTGGATTTGAAGAGCAGTTGAAAGAACAGATTCCACAACTAATGCATTGGAAACAAATGCACAGCGGCTACAACTGGAGCAATTGATTTGTAAGCATATGAGACTTTACTCCAGAGATTCTACGATTGTGGGGGAAACCAACGCATATATGGTCAAAATATTAACTGACACTGGACAAAAACCAGTTTATGTCAGACAGTACAGGATCCCCATCGCAGCCCATGAGTCAATTGACAAACTATCAGGAACGAGGCCTTATCAGGAATGTAACTCCACCTATAACTCGCTTATCTGGCCGGTCCTGAAGCCTACAGGAAAGTGGAGGATAACCATTGATTACAGACAGCTAAAACAAACAAGTTCCACTATCTAGATGGCCCAATGGCCTATTTAGATGAAACCCACCAAGGTTAAACAGGCAAAGTTCTTCACAGCCGCCGATGTCTAACGGATTTTGGACCCTGAAAGGGACCCCAGAGACCAGTACAAATTAGCCTTCTCTTTCAACAATCGTCAGTTCACATGGAATAGGTGCCCATTTGGCTACTCCAACTCGCCAGCGGAATTTAACATCTTCCTGCGCAAAGTATTCCCGGATGCAGCAACAAGGAAGATTTCTCTATGTGGATGACATTTTGGTATGGAGGACACCCTGGGAAAGAACATCTTGAGGCACTTGGGTATGTACTACACCAACTAGAAAAGGCAGGTGCCAAAAATATCACTTACTAAAGGACAGTGGTGTAGAAAAACAGGTGAACTATTGGCTTTGAAATAGAACAGAAGGCATACCACCACAGCAAAGTTTAACAGAAGCCCTGCGAGCTGTAAGACCACCCACTTCTGTAAAAGAACTCCGCAGTTTTTTCTGGGCATATGTAACAACTCGTGTCACTTCTTGATGACTACGAGGATTGCAAAATCTCTTTTGTTATTAAAGAAAGAAGAACCTTGATATGGGGGCCAGAGCAAGAAAAGCCACGACGGTAGTGAAAGACTGTATCATGCAAGCCCCATCCCTAGCATATCCCGATAAGAGTAAGGAATTCTACCCAACAGGATTCACAGATCAGAGTGTCAGTGCAGTCCTGTGCCAGATGCACGACAATGAAAAACGGATCGTGGCATATGCAAGCAAAACCCTGAGTGAAGTAGAACTCAAATATTCAGACTGTGAGAAAGCTTTATTTGCCACAATATGGGCAATACAACATCAAGAATCTTGTGTGTGGCGTAAAATCATCCTGGAGACACGGCACCGCACCATTGCCTTCCTGAACAGCCAGACAATCTGAGATGGCAGAGTGTCAAGCAGCCGGATAGCCTCCTGAATTTTGGAAGTTGAAGGACTCGATGATAGAAGTGATATGCCAAGGACAAGAAGAGTGAAGTAGCACAAAACCTGGCAGAACTTCACGACTGTACTATAATGCGAACACAGTGCAGAAGCAGAAAACCTTCCAGAAGATCCCCCAGAACCTAATCCCCATTTGAACTACAATGAGGATGTGTGCTGGGGACTGCCGAAAGTCTACATAGACGGCAGCGCAACTAGGAAGGGAGGAACACTGAAGGCAGGAGTAGGACTAATTCTTAGGACTAATTCGTTCCAAAAGAGTTACCACCTGCAATCAAAAACCAGCCAATATGCCGAGTTGGTAGAAGCTTTGCTGGCTGTCCAAACAGCTATCCAGCAGGACATTACAGAATTTGTAATCTGTACAGACTCTGCATACACAAAGGACAGTTTTATCAACTACCTGCCTGGCTGGAAACGAAAAGGCATGAGGAAACCCGACGGTAAACCAGTTGCAAACCCAGAGCTGATACTGGCTATCGATCAACTTGTCTCTGAACATGGCCTCAAGATCTACTGGAAGAAGGCAGGGGCACCGCTTGTTGAGGGACCCAAAAACAAGGGAATTTGACCAGCAGACAGGCTGGCAAAAGAGGGCGCTTCAAACAGAGAAAACTGGGAACTCAGCCCAGAACTCCAAGTAATGGTCCATGCCATCACCTGCAGACAAGCCAAACAAGGACAAGATATAGCCCTATCACTGCAGGTGACAGCCATTTTGTACAACGAAGAGCTACCCACAGACTTGGTAGAAATGCAAGAAGGTGGTGCTACAATCTGCAAGATGCAACCATGTCCAAGATGCTGAAGCGAACCCACTCACCCCAGCTAGCCTGCTCGATGATCCCGAACTGAAAATCCTGACCAATCAGAAGCAAAGGAACTCCCTTAAAATAGGACTACCTGTGTTCGCCCATGAAAAGGATAATCTACCCAGATGGATAATCCTTTGAGTTACAAAAAAAAAAAAAACACAATGTTGCAACATGCTCATGACGAACCATACAGAAGAGTTTTCTCTCAAAATTTATAATTAGTGTACTATTGTTGCTTGTATGGACCTGTATCAAGATTTTGTATTGTGTGTTGCCATTATTTTAGAATTGTATTCTTTTATTCTTATTTTGTTAGATGTTAACAATGTTTTAGGAAATTGAACATTTGCTTGAACTGCACCACCACCTTCCTTGCCAAACAAAGGCAGTAACTAGGTTCTGAAGAACAACAGCTGTTTTTAACGCTATTCTTCTTCAGAAAGGGGGGAGTTGTAGGTTCTATAGACATTGTCATCAGAAATATATTGCAAATGTTGTGCTTTCTTATGTTCTTATGATATTGTATATTAACAGGAATCTACATTGAATGAACTTTAATCTAATTTGTCTAGCTTTGCCTAGCGATAACGATCAACCTAACACCTTGAATGCATCAGGCACTCAGGAAACAAAAGGCTAATCAAACCCGTCTCCGTGATTTAATTAACTTGTCTAGTGAGAGGTGGTTTAGCATAGGAGTCTGAAAGAGAGAAAAATTGCTTATTGATTTAATACCACTACGAGTACAAGATGCAAGCATTTTTATTCTTAAATTGCCTAACAAGTATAGAATAACCCTGGTAATATCCCCAAGAGAATTAAACTGTTTGCAATGTCTAACCAAAGTCGCAACCAGACATATTTTTGTCTAAAGAAATGTAATTTCTTATGGCAAAAAATAACGGAATTCAAAAAAAAATCTGAATTATTTAGCAAAAGTTATGCACGTTTTTAAAAGTTCCCCTTTCCAGATTATGATATGAACTAATCAGACAGAGGAAGGGGAGCAATCAATGAAGATTTCAAGCCCATTCAGCTACAAATAGCCAATCGCATACAGCGGAAATTCAAATAATCTCTTTGTTTGAAAAGTATAAAAGCCCCTGTATTAGCCCCTGCTCTATTCTCTGCGACAGCCCCCCGCGCTATCCCTGACCGCTGATCCCTGCTCGCCAGATTCAAAAGAAACTACAAGACTGCACCTGGAGCCCTCAGCTCTCAGTATTTATCCATCAAGGTTGGGGGCCCTGACACTCGGAGAAACACAAGGTAACAGAATGCAGAAAGTGACTGCTTTCCAGGCTAGGTAACAATACTCTTAAATATCTATTCAGGTATTGTGTGACCCCTTGTTGTTGTGTCAGTATGTACTAATATTTCTTTGGTAAATTGTTCTTTTAAAACTTAGTTCTCATTGTAATGCTTTTAATGACATTAATTGTCTAACTGTTTTGTGTGATTTTCAAACTTATTTTGTTGCATGCTTAATAAATGCCATCTTTCTAAGAAGAGATTCCCACTATTGAGTAATTTGCTCATGTTGAACAAACATGATTTATGAACTTTGAACAGTCTGGAATGTGGTCTATTTTTGGCTTGTTGTAATGTGTAAATCCGCCATCATTTACAGAGACCCATATTAAAAAACGGGTTTGTACATTATAATAGGACACCGTTATTGTAGAGGTCCCACGAGATCTTGACAATCGAAAGAATCTCTTTATCCCCTACAGTTTTTGGAGGTCCTTTAATTTATTGCTTTTCAGAATGAACTGAAATACATGACTGGTGTTTTCCCAGAAATCTGGAAACCCCATTCAAAAGCTAAATGCCCGACATAACCAACTTCGAAACAGCAACAGATCTTGGGCTGCACTGATTAGTTTTGGAGTTGTCCCAGTATGTGTTTTATTTCAGCTCTGTAACGCGATTCTACTGAAATACATGACAATGGTGTTTCCACTGAAATCTGGAAGCCCCATTCAAACGCTGAATGCCCTAAAGTCACTACAGTCCTCCCCTAACTTCGAAACAGTAAAATATCTTGGGCTGCTGTTTGTTCTGGAGTTGTCACAGTGTGTGTTTTATTTCAGCTCTGTAACAAGTTTCTACTGAAATACATGACAATGGTGTTTCCAACGAAAACTGGAAACCCCCATGCAAAAAGTAAAAGCCTTAAAATTACTAGAGACCTCCCCTAACTTCGAAACAGCAAAAGAGCTTTGGCTGCACTGATTAGTTTTGGAGTTGTCCCAGTGTGTGTTTTATTTCAGCTCTGTAACGCGTTTCTACTGAAATACATGACAATGGTGTTTCCCCTGAAATCTGTAAACCCGTTTCAAACGCTAAATGCCCTGAAATCACTACAGTCCTCCCCTAACTTCGAAACAGCAAAAGAGCTTGGTCTGCACTGATTAGTTTTGGAGTTGTCCCAGTGTGTGTTTTATTTCAGCTCTGTAACGTGTTTCTACTGCAATAAATGACAATGGTGTTTCCCCAGAAATCTGGAAACCCCATTCAAAAGCGAATGCCCTGAAAATCACTACAGTCCTCCCCTAACGTCGAAACAGCAAAAGAGCTTTGTCTGCACTGATTAGTTTTGGAGTTGTCACAGTGTGTGTTTTATTTCAGCTCTGTAACGTGTTTCTACTGAAATAAATGACAATGGTGTTTCCCCAGAAATCTGGAAACCCCATTCAAAAGCGAATGCCCTGAAAATCACTACAGTCCTCCCCTAACATCGAAACAGCAATAGAGCTTGGGCTGCACTGATTAGTTTTGGAGATGTCCCAGTATGTGTTTTATTTCAGCTCTGTAACGCGATTCTACTGAAATACATGACAATGGTGTTTCCAACGAAAACTGGAAACCCCCATGCAAAAAGTAAAAGCCTTGAAATTACTAGAGACCTCCCCTAACTTCGAAACAGCAAAAGAGCTTGGGCTGCACTGATTAGTTTTGGAGTTGTCCCAGTGTGTGTTTTATTTCAGCTCTGTAAAGCGTTTCTACTGAAATACATGACAGTGGTGTTTCCCCAGAAATCTGGAAATCCCATTCAAAAGCTAAATGCCCTGAAATCACTACAGTCCTCCCTAACTTCGAAACAGCAAAGAGCTTTGGGCTGCACTGATTAGTTTAGGAGTTGTCCCAGTATGTGTTTTATTTCAGCTCTGTAACGCGTTTTGTACTGAAATACATGACAATGGTGTTTCCCCTGAAATATGTAAACCCGTTACAAACGCTAATGCATTGAAATCACTACAGTCCTCCCCTAACTTCGAAACAGCAAAAGAGCTTGGGCTTTTTGATTAGTTTAGAGTTATCCCTGTATGTTTTATTTCAGCTCTGCAACGCGTTTCTACTGAAATACATGACAATAGTGTTTCCCCTGAAATCTGTAAACCCGTTTCAATCCCTAATGCTTTGAAATCAGTACAGTCCTCCCCTAACTTCGAAAGAGTAAAAGGGCTTGGGCTGCACTGATTAGTTTTGGAGTTGTCACAGTATGTGTTTTATTTCAGCTCTGTAAAGCTTTTCTACTGAAATACATGACAATGTTTTTTTTCCAAGAAATCCGGAAACCCCATTCAAATGCTAAATGCCCAAAAATCACTACAATTCTCCCCTAACTTCAAAACAGCAAAAGAGCTTGGGCTGCACTGATTAGTTTTGGAGTTGTCCCAGTGTGTGTTTTATTTCAGCTCTGTAAGGAGTTTCTACTGAAATACATGACAATGTTTTTTTCCCAGAAATCTGGAAACCCCATTCAAAAGCTAATGCCCTGAAATCACTACAGTCCTCCCCTAACTTCGAAACAGCAAAAGAGCTTGGGCTGCACTGATTAGTTTTGGAGTTGTCCCAGTATGTGTTTTATTTCAGCTCTGTAATGCGTTTCTACTGAAATACATGACAATGGTGTTTCCCCTGTAATCTGTAAACCTGTTTCAAACGCTAATGCATTGACATCACTACAGTCCTCCCCTAACTTCGAAACAGCAAAAGAGCTTGGGCTGCACTGATTAGTTTAGGAGTTGTCCCAGTATGTGTTTTATTTCAGCTCTGTAACGCGTTTTGTACTGAAATACATGACAATGGTGTTTCCCCTTAAATCTGTAAACCCGTTTCAAACGCTAATGCTCTGAAATCAATGCAGTCCTCCCCTAACGTCGAAACAGCGAAAGAGCTTGGGCTGCACTAATTAGTTTTGGATTTGTCCCAGTGTGTGTTTTATTTCAGCTCTGTAACGAGTTCCTACTGAAATACATCACAATGTTTTTATCCCAGAAATCCGGAAACCCCATTCAAAAGCTAAATGCCCAAAAATCACTACAATTCTCCCCTAACTTCGAAACAGCAAAAGGGCTTGGGCTGCACTGATTAGTTGGAGTTATCCCAGTGTGTGTTTTAATTCAGCTCTGTAACGAGTTTCTACTGAAACACATGACTGGTGTTTTCCCACAAATCTGGAAACCCCATTCAAAATCTAAATGCCCTGAAATCACTACAGTCCTCCCCTAACGTCGAAACAGCAAAAGAGCTTTGTCTGCACTGATTAGCTTTGGAGTTGTCACAGTGTGTGTGTTATTTCAGCTCTGTAACGTGTTTCTACTGAAATACATGACAATGGTGTTTCCCCAGAAATCTGTAAATGTTAGCTTGCGTGGTTCAGGGGGCGTGGAGCTGGGGTCCTCTAATCTTTTAATTTTCTAATCTCCTGTCAATTAGCTTCTATTTACTATTTAAGACCTGATCACCTGTACCTTTTCTGTCTAGTGTTTCGCTTTTTGTAGCAAACGCCAGACGCCGCTGCGTTTGCTCCACCGCTAAATATCTAAACTTGCTGCCTCGCTCTGCAGGTCATTTCTCTGCACAGCGCTGCCAAGATATATTATCAATCATTTTCCTACCTGCTCAGGTGATCCTTCTTTCAGTCAGCTTCTCTTTTTCGCTTCAAGAGCTCCAACCTTGTCTTCCTGTTCCATCCAGCAACAGCAGCTTGGATTTGCGTTCAAGCGCAGCTTCATTACTCAACCTGTCTGCAACTTTATCAGAAAGACTGGTCCTCTGCTAAACTTTAAAGCTCCTTCGACAAGACATCGACATTCCCGTTGTCAGCGATTGCCTTACTTTAGCCTCTATTAAGTCCACCATTGCTTTGGCTGCGGAATCTCTCTTTCCTCGCCTGCAATCAGACGCCCTTACCTGCTCCCACAGAGCCAGCACAGTTACCGTTCCATCGGAAGATCCTGCCCTGGACCTCCATTAGCTACCGTTCAACCTTTTAAAAGACGATCCTGCCCATTTTAACCAGTGTCGGCTCGTGGTTTGACTGGTCACAACGTGCTCCAACGAGCAGTGCTGCACTGCAACTTTTCCACCGGGCGCCTTACAGACCACGTTACCACGGTAACGCCGTCATTGAGTGACCGCGGGAGTGGTAGTTGTCATGGTGACCAGGCAGTTTCATCAGGCTCTGCGTGTCTGTGCCTCAGTACTGCTGTCTGCCGGTTTCCTGTTGCTGCGCTTTCACAACTGGTGGAGACTAATTCAACGCTACTTCTAATCAAGTACTCTAAGCACTGCGCTTTACTTATTTATATACATGACTAACTGTCCTAACATCTCTAGAACATTTATTATTTAAATCTAAGGGAATAAGCAAATGTTGTTCTACATAGACAAGGATTTTAATCGTAATAACTTCATAGATTCTACCCTGCTTCACTCAAGTCAATGGTTTAATTCCAATCATAACCTCTGGAGCTCTCTCTATATATTAAACGAGTTTGGTATCGCTGCTAAGCTCGGACACTACAGCTTTTCTATCTATTCTCGCAGTTATCACTGTAATGGATTCTCGGAGTTCCCTCCTGCCATCCATTTGTCTATCTATATCAACTGACATTCTTCAATTTCAACTCTACCTGCCCTCCCGCCCCTTTGAGGACATGGTCATGAAGCCACGACTTGTCGGCTTTCTGAGATGCTCCGAATCTACCGTCACATTAACTTCCAGCTTCCCTGCACCAGGCTTCCATCCCAGCGACCTCTTCCTGTTCCCGGATTCGTGCTTCCTCATCTGGCTCCTCTCCTTCAACCGACAAATTCACCAAGGCACCTTATTCAACCTTCAAGTTACCATTTCAACAACGTGAGCTGCCAGTCAGAAACGGAAACCATGTCCTACAACTATCATCATTTCAGTCAAGTGTCCTCCTACCCTGCGATTAGACAATACACTCAGACTGCTCCCGACCAAATCAATAAATTTTGCAATAGCCTCCGAAAGCAACGATTCTTCATCCTCTCAGGTTCTACAGCGGCCTCAGCTCTATGCATTCTTCATCTCTGGCTTCATCTAAATCCCTTTCACTAAAGACCAATATCCACCGCATTCAGCAGATCTCCTGCGTTTCACAGTAGACCACCACCACACTATCGATGGCAGTCCACCGTTCTTTATTACAGATCACTGCTTCAGCAGATCTTCTGCGCCTGCAGCAGACCACCACACTCTACTGATGGCAGTCCACCATTCACAATAACAGATCACTGCTTCAGCAGATCTCTCTCTCTCTCTCTCTCTCTCTACAGCAGACCACTGCTCATTATTGACAGCGCTTCATCGTTACTTCTTCAGATCTCTGCACCGCTCAGCAGATCCCCGCCCTCTACTGTTAATTGCTCCTCACTGCAGCAGATCTGCTGCCCTCTTCAGATCTACTCACTATTATAGCATGCAAAGTTGCTTTAGTTTACAGTTTAAATCTGTAACTGCACTTCTCCAGAGCTTCCACCGCCCCCGCTTTCCTCCAATATGCAGATCACCACAGCATTCCACAACCAAGGCTAACGCTAATCCCCATCTAATCAAAAATACGAGGTGCTTGACCTTCTCAGCAATCTATTCAGATGTCCTCACATCCTCTCAAATATTACAGCATTAATGCATGGTGAGACGTGGTATGAGACTGGAAATCTGTCTTGATTATGAGTTAAGGAGTTCCTCCACTAGGAGAATGACTGGAGTTGTGAACCCAACTCTGAATGTGAGTTCACCTTTTTCCATTTCAAGCGGACAGGATAGTAGCAGACCGCTGATCGATCCCGTGATTAACCAACACATAGGATGGTCGACATCTCTTCCCTTGTTTCCAGAAATGGAGCACAAAGGGTGCTGAGCTTCCCCAGCAGTCGATTTACACATGTTCGCTCAGTTCCAGCCGCCACCTCAACCTCAGTTCCAGCCCCTTCGGCCTCTACTTTGGTATCCAGTTCCGTCAGCTGGTCCCGCCTGCCCCCCCCACCCACCCCCCAGACTCCCCAGCTTCATCAGCTGCTATTTGACTGAATCCTACCTCAGTAACCTCCTTCAATCTGCTCCGCTTTTTTTCATGTCTGCAGCCCTCGCCCCTTCTTCGAGAGTTCATATTCTACAGCTTGGTCAGTGTTTCAGCCTTCTCTGCTCAGAATCGATTCTTCTTATTCCTTCAAACAAAACCAGATCCTGGCTTTCATTGTCCACGATGGGATTCTCTCTCTCTCTCTCTCTCCCATTTTCTCCCCATTTTCTCCATACCAGCAGTTCGCCTGACCCTCCGTGGGATTCTTAAGAGCCTTCCTTCTGCCTCACCTTCCCGCCTGTCTACATTAATGAACATTCTCCGTTTGCTCATTCTACTCTTTGGAAACAACACTTCGCCCCATACAAGGATCTACCTATGGAGATCATCTGCATCTGAGCCCTTCGGTCTTCTCAGGAGCTAAGAATCCACAGTTTCTTCTACTTCTAATTTTACTCCATCATTCAGTTGTGTACCTCCACGACGGATCCATTTCAGCGTGGTCACTTTATTCAGCGGGGTCAAGCAGAGTCCACCTATCTGCCCATTCTTTTCAACGTCAAGGTATCTCAGCTTCTTCAGTCTCCTCAGAACTCGTAGTTTCTTCTGCTTCTAATTTACTTCATCATTCGGTCGTATCTCCAAGACGGATCAATTTCAGCATGGTTGGTTCATTCAGCTGTCAAGTAGAGTCCCCTATCTGCCCTTCTTTTCAACATCAAGGTATCTCCCCAGCAAGAAACCTTAACCCGCCCCCTAGACCCTCAGTTCATTGATTCCTCTCGCTCCTATCATCACCATCGCTGGTTCTCAACCCACCTCTAACATCCAGAGCAAGCCTCCTCCTCTACTCTACCCCCCCACTCGGATCACTGTCGCTGGATCTCAACCTACTTCTGCCCTCCAGAGAGCATGCCTCCCACCCCCAAACCCCCCAAATCATTTCCTGTAGGCACAGCCCTCTGCTGGGGCCAACATCAATCACAGCCAGATCATGAATGTGGGGAGCTGGCCCTCTTCTGCAGTGGATTCTTTCATTTATTCATTCATTCATTCTCCTCATATAGCAGTGTGGCGTGAGTGGTTAGGGCTCTGGACTCTTGACTGGAGGGTTGGGGGTTCAATCCCTGGTAGGGGACATTGTTGCTGCAAACCCTTGAGCAAGGTACTTTACCTAAATTGCTCCAGTAAACCCAACTGTATAAATGGATAATTGTATGTAAAAATAATGTGATATCTCAGAATCAATTGTAAGTCGCCCTGGATAAGTACGCCTGCTAAGAAATAAATAATAATAATAATAATAATAATATAGTTGCTGCCCATTTTAAAAATTGCTAGTATGCCTGGAGTGGGGGCTTCCTGTCTGCCGGGGCCACCAGAGGTTTTCCCTAATCGGCCTCAAGGGGTTTTTTTTCCTCCACTGAGCGGCAGGTATACACATAGTCACATCCTACTAACAAATTACTAATCTCCCTCTGTTTGTCCTGTTTGTGTCCTGGTCTTTTGTTTATGTTATGCGTAGGCATGTACTGTCTCTTGTTTGTCACACGGGTGTGGGAGTTTTGTGAGGTGCCGGGGTCCATCCTTTGGGGGGGCAAGTGAGTCTCACTTCCCCGACCTCAGGGCTAGGCATCCGCCTCCCTTACCTTCAGGGGGGGGGTTCTCACCACGCGAGTCAGAGCGACCCCGGCCAAACTCTCTCCTGTCGCAGCTCCTGCGCTCATCTTACCTTACTCGAGGCTCTGTTCTATTCTGCCTCTCTTCAGGACTGGTCACCGTGTTGAGTCCCATACTAACCTCAATGCTTTGTCCTTATTTTTCAGGTCCCAGGCAGCGTGACGCCTCGGCCAATCAGGGGTTTTACGAGCGCCCTTACAAAAGCCCTCAGATGCTGGGCACCTCATCTCCTCTCGAGGGGCGGCTTTCCGAGTCATAACCCTCCATATGTGTTTTCGTTGCTGGGTCCTCCCCCCTGGATGTGCGGCATCACGCCCTCAGTCGACGACCTCTTTTCTATCCCGCCTTCGGGTTGCTGGGTCCTTCGCCCCTGAGATGTGTCGGCATCACAGCCCTCAGTCAGCGACCATCTTTTCTATCCCCGCTTGGTTGCTGGGTCCCTCTGCCCTGGGATGTGTCGGCATCGCCGCCCTCAGTCACTGACCACATTCTGTCCTACTAACTGCTCCTTGCTGCTGCTTCTGCCTTATCCTTCACCCCAGCTCACGCCCAGTGAAGTCCCTTTTAAAAGCTAAATGCCCTGAAATCACTACAGTCCTCCCCTAACGTCGAAACAGCAAAAGAGCTTGGGCTGCACTGATTAGTTTTGGAGTTGTCCCAGTATGTGTTTTATTTCAGCACTGTAAAGCTTTTCTACTGAAATACATGACAATGTTTTTTTCCCAGAAATCTGGAAGCCCCATTCTAAAGCTAGATGACCTGAAATCACTACAGTCCTCCCCTAACGTCGAAACAGCAAAAGAGCTTGGGCTGCACTAATTAGTTTTGGAGTTCTCCCAGTGTGTGTTTTAATTCAGCTCTGTAACGCGTTTCTATTGAAACACATGACTGCTGTTTTCCCAGAAATCTGGAAACCCCATTCAAAATCTAAATGCCCTGAAATCACTACAGTCCTCCCCTAACGTCGAAACAGCTGTGTAACGCGTTTCTACTGAAATACATGACAATGTTTTTTTCCCAGAAATACGGAAACCCCATTCAAAAGCTAAATCCCCGAAAATCACTACAATTCTCCCCTAACTTCGAAACAGCAGAAGAGCTTTGGCTGCACTGATTAGTTTTGGAGTTATCCCAGTGTGTGTTTTAATTCAGCTCTGTAACGCGTTTCTTTTGAAACACATGACTACTGTTTTCCCAGAAATCTGGAAACCCCATTCAAAAGCTAATGCCCTGAAATCACTACAGTCCTCCCCTAACATCGAAACAGCAATAGAGCTTTGCCTGCACTGATTAGTTTTGGAGTTGTCCCAGTATGTGTTTTATTTCAGCTCTGTAACGCGTTTCTACTGAAATACATGACAATGGTGTTTCCCCTGAAATCTATAAACCCGTTTCAAACGCTAATGCCTTGAAATCACTACAGTCCTTCCCTAACTTCAAAAGAGTAAAAGGGCTTGGGCTGCACTGATTAGTTTTGGAGTTGTCCCTGTATGTGTTTTATTTCAGCTCTGTAACGCGTTTCTACTGAAATACATGACAATGGTGTTTCCCCAGAAATCTGTAAGTCCCTTTCAAAAGCTAAATGCCCTGAAATCATAAGAACATAAGAAAGTTTACAAACGAGAGGAGGCTATTCGGCCCATCTTGCTCGTTTGGTTGTTAGTAGCTTATTGCTTCAACAACATTACTGGGGAGTTGGTTCCAGTCCTCACAACCTCGAAACAGCAAAAAGTGCCTCCTATTTTCTTTGTTCTGAATGCCCCTTTATCTAATCTCCATTCATGACCCTGGTCCGTTTTTTTTTTTTTTTTTTTTCAAGTCAAAGAAGTCCCCTGGTTGACATTGTCTATACCTTTTAGGATTTTTAATGTTTGAATCAGATCGCCGCGTAGTCTACAGTCACTACAGTCCTCCCCTAACGTCGAAACAGAAAAAGAGCTTGGGCTGCACTGATTAGTTTTGGAGTTGTCCCTGTATGTGTTTTATTTCAGCTCTGTAACGCGATTCTACTGAAATACATGACAATGGTGTTTCCCCAGAAATCTGGAAACCCCATTCTAAAGCTAGATGACCTGAAATCACTACAGTCCTCCCCTTACGTCGAAACAGCGAAAGAGCTTGGGCTGCACTAATTAGTTTTGGAGTTCTCCCAGTGTGTGTTTTATTTCAGCTCTGTAAAGCTTTTCTACTGAAATACATGACAATGTTTTTTTCCCAGAAATCCGGAAACCCCATTCAAAAGTTAAATCCCCAAAAATCACTACAATTCTCCCCTAACTTCGAAACAGCAGGAGAGCTTTGGCTGCACTGATTAGTTTTGGAGTTGTCCCAGTATGTGTTTTATTTCAGCTCTGTAACGCGTTTCCACAGAAATACGACAATGGTGTTTCCCCTGAAATCTGTAAACCCGTTTCAAATGCTAATGCCTTGAAATCACTACAGTCCTCCCCTAACTTCGAAACAGCAATAGAGCTTTGGCTGCACTGATTAGTTTTGGAGTTATCCCAGTGTGTGTTTTAATTCAGCTCTGTAACGCGTTTCTACTAAAATACATGACAATGGTGTTTCCCCTGAAATCTATAAACCCGTTTCAAACGCTAATGCCTTGAAATCACTACAGTCCTCCCCTAACTTCAAAAGAGTAAAAGGGCTTGGGCTGCACTGATTAGTTTTGGAGTTGTCCCAGTATTTTTTTTATTTCAGCTCTGTAACGAGTTTCCACAGAAATACGACAATTGTGTTTCCCCTGAAATCTGTAAACCCGTTTCAAATGCTAATGCCTTGAAATCACTACAGTCCTCTCCTAACTTCGAAACAGCAAAACAGCTTGGGCTGCACTGATTAGTTTTGGAGTTGTCCCAGTATGTGTTTTATTTCAGCTCTGTAACGCGATTCTACGGAAATACATGACAATGGTTTTTTTCCCAGAAATCTGGAAACCCGTTTCAAACGCTAATGCCCTGAAATCAGTACAGTCCTCCCCTAACGTCGAAACAGCAAAAGAGCTTGGGCTGCAATGATTAGTTTAGAGTTGTCCCAGTATTTTTTTTATTTCAGCTCTGTAACGAGTTTCCACAGAAATACGACAATGGTGTTTCCCCTGAAATCTGTAAACCCGTTTCAAATGCTAATGCCTTGAAATCACTACAGTCCTCTCCTAACTTCGAAACAGCAAAACAGCTTGGGCTGCACTGATTAGTTTTGGAGTTGTCCCAGTATGTGTTTTATTTCAGCTCTGTAACGCGTTTCTACTGAAATACATGACAGTGTGTTTTTCCCAGAAATCTGGAAACCCCATTCAAAAGCTAAATCCCCAAAAATCACTACAATTCTCCCCCCCCTCAACTCGAAACAGCAAAGAGCTTTGGCTGCACTGATTAGTTTTGGAGTTATCCCATTGTGTGTTTTAATTCAGCTCTGTAACGCGTTTCTATTGAAACACATGACTGCTGTATTCCCAGAATTCTGGAAACCCCATTCAAAAAAGCTAAATGCCCTGAAATCACTACAGTCCTCCCCTAACGTCAAAACAGCAAAAGAGCTTGGGCTGCACTGATTAGTTTTGAGTTGTCCCAGTATGTGTTTTATTTCAGCTCTGTAACGCTGCTTTCACAGAAATACATGACAAAGGTGTTATCCACAGAAATCTGTAAACCCCATTCAAAAGCTAAATGCCTTGAAATCACTACAGTCCTCCCCTAACTTCGAAACAGCAAAACAGCTTGGGCTGCACTGATTAGTTTAGGAGTTGTCCCAGTGTGTGTTTTATTTCTGCTCTGTAACGCGTTTCTATTGAAATAGATGACAGTGGTGTTTCCCCAGAAATCTGGAAACCCCATTCAAAAGCTAATGCCCTGAAATCACTACATTCCTCCCCTATCATCGAAAGAGCAATAGAGCTTGGGCTACTGATTAGTTTTGGAATTGTCCCAGTATGTGTTTTATTTCAGCTCTGTAACGCGTTTCTACTGAAATACATGACAATGTTTTCTTCCCAGAAATCTGGAAACCCCACTCTAAAGATTAATGCCCTGAAATCACTACAGTCCTCCCTTAACATCGAAAGACTAAAAGGGCTTGGGCTGCACTGATTAGTTTAGGAGTTGTCCCAGTGTGTGTTTTATTTCTGCTCTGTAACGCGTTTCTACTGAAATAGATGACAGTGGTGTTTCCCAGAAATCTGGAAACCCCATTCAAAAGCTAATACCCTGAAATCACTACAGTCCTCCCCTAACATCGAAACAGCAATAGAGCTTGGGCTACACTGATTAGTTTTGGAGTTCTCCCAGTATGTGTTTTATTTCAGCACTGTAAACGCATTTCTACTGAAATAGATGACAGAGGTTTTTCCCCAGAAATCTGGAAACCCCATTCAAAAGCTAAATGCCCTGAAATCATTACAGTCCTCCCCTAACGTCGAAACAGCGAAAGAGCTTGGGCTGCACTAATTAGTTTTGGAGTTCTCCCAGTGTGTGTTTTATTTCAGCTCTGTAACGAGTTTCTACTAAAATACATGACAATGGTTTTTTTCCCAGAAATCTGGAAACCCGTTTCAAACGCTAATGCCCTGAAATCACTACAGTCCTCCCCTAACGTCGAAACAGCAAAAGAGCTTGGGCTGCACTGATTGGTTTAGGAGTTGTCCCAGTATTTTTTTTATTTCAGCTCTGTAACGCGTTTCTACTGAAACACATGACAATTGTGTTTCCCCTGAAATCTGGAAATCCGTTATAAACGCTAATGCCCTGAAATCACTACAGTCCTCCCCTAACGTTGAAACAGCAAAAGAGCTTTGTCTGCACTGATTAGTTTTGGAGTTGTCACAGTGTGTGTGTAATTTCAGCTCTGTAACGTGTTTCTACTGAAATACATGACAATGTTGTTTCCCCAGAAATCTGGAAACCCCATTCAAAAGCTAATGCCCTGAAATCACTACAGTCCTCCCCTAACATCGAAAAACAGCAAAAGAGCTTGGGCTGCACTGATTAGTTTTGAGTTGTCCCAGTATGTGTGTTTTATTTCAGCTCTGTAACGAGTTTCCACAGAAATACATAACAATGGTGTATTCCAGAAATCTGGAAACCCCATTCAAATGCTAAATGCCCTGAAATCATTACAGTCCTCCCCTAACTTCGAAACAGCAAAAGAGCTTGGGCTGCACTGATTAGTTTTTAGTTGTCCCAGTATGTGTTTTATTTTAGCTGTTTAACGCGTTTCTACTGAAATAGATGACAATGTTTTTTCCCAGAAATCTGAAAACCCCATTCAAAAGCTAAATGCCCTGAAATCATTACAGTCCTCCCCCCTATCATCGAAACAGCAAAAGAGCTTTGGGCTGCACTGATTAGTTTTGGAATTGTCCCAGTATGTGTTTTATTTCAGCTCTGTAACGCCGTTTCTACTGAAATACATGACAATGGTTTTCCCCAGAAATCTGGAAACCCCATTCAAAAGATAAATGCCCTGAAATCATTACAGTCCTCCCTTAACATCGAAACAGCAAAAGAGCTTGGGCTGCACTGATTAGTTTTGAGTTGTCCCAGTATGTGTTTTATTTTAGCTCTGTAACGCGATTCTACAGAAATACATGACAGAGGTGTTCCCCAGAAATCTGGAAACCCCATTCAAACAGCTAAATGCCCTGAAATCATTACAGTCCTCCCCTAACTTCGAAACAGCAAAACAGCTTGGGCTGCACTGATTAGTTTAGGAGTTGTCCCAGTGTGTGTTTTATTTCTGCTCTGTAACGCGTTTCTACTGAAATAGATGACAGTGGTGTTTCCCAGAAATCTGGAAACCCCATTCAAAAGCTAATACCCTGAAATCACTACAGTCCTCCCCTAACATCGAAACAGCAATAGAGCTTGGGCTACACTGATTAGTTTTGGAGTTCTCCCAGTATGTGTTTTATTTCAGCACTGTAAAGCATTTCTACTGAAATAGATGACAATGTTTTTTTCCCAGAAATCTGGAAAACACATTCTAAAGCTAGATGCCCTGAAATCACTACAGTCCTCCCCTAACGTCGAAACAGCAAAAGAGCTTGGGCTGCACTGATTAGTTTATGAGTTGTCCCAGTGTGTGTTTTATTTCAGCTCTGTAACGCGTTTCTACTGAAATACGACAATGTTTTTTTCCCAGAAATCTGGAAACCCCACTCTAAATATTAATGCCCTGAAATCATTACAGTCCTCCCCTAACTTCGAAACAGCAAAAGAGCTTGGGCTGCACTGATTAGTTTTGGAGTTGTCCCAGTGTGTGTTTTATTTCAGCTCTGTAACGCGTTTCTACTGAAATACATGACAGTGGTGTTTCCCAGAAATCTGGAAACCCCATTCAAAAAGCTAAATGCCCAAAAAATCATTACAGTCCTCCCTAACTTCGAAACAGCAAAAGAGCTTTGGCTGCACTGATTAGTTTTGGAGTTGTCCCAGTATGTGTTTTATTTTAGCTCTGTAACGCTGATTCTATTGAAAAACACATGACTGATGGTATTCCCAGAAATCTGGAAACCCCATTCAAAAGCTAAATGCCCTGAAATCATTACAGTCCTCCCCTAACGTCAAAACAGCAAAAGAGCTTGGGCTGCACTGATTAGTTTTGGAGTTGTCCCTGTATGTGTTTTATTTTAGCTCTGTAACGCTTTTTCTACAGAAATACATGACGAAGGTGTTCCCACTGAAATCTGTAAACCCGTTTCAAACACTAATGCCTTGAAATCACTACAGTCCTCCCCTAACTTCGAAACAGCAAAACAGCTTGGGCTGCACTGATTAGTTTAGGAGTTGTCCCAGTGTGTGTTTTATTTCTGCTCTGTAACGCGTTTCTATTGAAATAGATGACAGTGGTGTTTCCCCAGAAATCTGGAAACCCCATTCTAAAAAAAAAGCTAAATGCCCTGAAATCACTA
The DNA here is from genome assembly GCA_036884735.1 of Huso huso. NCBI lineage: Eukaryota > Metazoa > Chordata > Actinopteri > Acipenseriformes > Acipenseridae > Huso > Huso huso. The sequence goes on along the minus strand of CM072663.1, from coordinate 51,917,949 downwards.
CAGTCCTCCCCTAACATCGAAAGAGCAATAGAGCTTGGGCTACTGATTAGTTTTGGAATTGTCCCAGTATGTGTTTTATTTCAGCTCTGTAACGCGTTTCTACTGAAATACATGACAATGTTTTCTTCCCAGAAATCTGGAAACCCCACTCTAAAGATAAATGCCCTGAAATCATTACAGTCCTCCCTTAACGTCGAAACAGCAAAAAGAGCTTGGGCTGCACTGATTAGTTTTGAGTTGTCCCAGTATGTGTTTTATTTTAGCTCTGTAACGCGATTCTACTGAAATACATGACAGTGGTGTTTCCCAGAAATCTGGAAACCCCATTCAAAAGCTAAATGCCCTGAAATCACTACAGTCCTCCCCTAACATCGAAACAGCAATAGAGCTTGGGCTGCACTGATTAGTTTTGGAGTTGTCCCAGTATGTGTTTTATTTTAGCTCTGTAACGCATTTCTACTGAAATAGATGACAATGGTTTTTCCCAGAAATCTGGAAACCCCATTCAAAAGCTAAATGCCCTAAAATCATTACAGTCCTCCCCTAACTTTGAAACAGCAAAAGAGCTTGGGCTGCACTGATTAGTTTTGAGTTGTCCCAGTATGTGTTTTATTTTAGCTCTGTAAAGTTTCTACTAAAAATACATGACAATGGTTTTTCCCCAGAAATCTGGAAACCCCATTCAAAAGCTAAATGCCCTGAAATCATTACAGTCCTCCCCTAACTTCGAAACAGCAAAAGAGCTTGGGCTGCACTGATTAGTTTTGGAGTTGTCCCAGTATGTGTTTTATTTTAGCTCTGTAACGCTGTTTCTACTGAAATACATGACAATGGTGTTTCCCAGAAATCTGGAAACCCCATTCAAAAGCTAAATGCCCTAAAATCATTACAGTCCTCCCCTAACGTTGAAACAGCAAAAGAGCTTGGGTCTGCACTGATTAGTTTTGGAGTTGTCACAGTGTGTGTGTAATTTCAGCTCTGTAACGTGTTTCTACTGAAATACATGACAATGTTGTTTCCCCAGAAATCTGGAAACCCCATTCAAAAGCTAATGCCCTGAAATCACTACAGTCCTCCCCTAACATCGAAACAGCAATAGAGCTTGGGCTGCACTGATTAGTTTTGGAATTGTCCCAGTATGTGTTTTATTTCAGCTCTGTAACGAGTTTCCACAGAAATACGACAATGGTGTTTCCCCTGAAATCTGTAAACCCGTTTCAAATGCTAATGCCTTGAAATCACTACAGTCCTCCCCTAACTTCGAAACAGCAAAACAGCTTGGGCTGCACTGATTAGTTTAGTTGTCCCAGTGTGTGTTTTATTTCAGCTGTTTAACGCGTTTCTACTGAAATAGATGACAATGTTTTTTTCCCAGAAATCTGAAAACCCCATTCAAAAGCTACTGCCCTGAAATCACTACATTCCTCCCCTATCATCGAAAGAGCAATAGAGCTTGGGCTACTGATTAGTTTTGGAATTGTCCCAGTATGTGTTTTATTTCAGCTCTGTAACGCGTTTCTACTGAAATACATGACAATGTTTTCTTCCCAGAAATCTGGAAACCCCACTCTAAAGATTAATGCCCTGAAATCACTACAGTCCTCCCTTAACTTCGAAAGACTAAAAGAGCTTGGGCTGCACTGATTAGTTTTGGAGTTGTCCCAGTATGTGTTTTATTTCAGCTCTGTAACGCGTTTCTACAGAAATACATGACAATGGTGTTACCACTGAAATCTGTAAACCCGTTTCAAACACTAATGCCTTGAAATCACTACAGTCCTCCCCTAACTTCGAAACAGCAAAAGAGCTTGGGCTGCACTGATTAGTTTTGGAGTTGTCCCAGTATGTGTTTTATTTTAGCTCTGTAACGCGATTCTACTGAAATACATGACAGTGGTGTATCCCCAGAAATCTGGAAACCCCATTCAAAAGCTAAATGCCCTGAAATCATTACAGTCCTCCCCTAACTTCGAAACAGCAAAAGAGCTTGGGCTGCACTGATTAGTTTTGAGTTGTCCCAGTATGTGTTTTATTTTAGCTCTGTAAAGCATTTCTACTGAAATACATGACAGAGGTGTTCCCCAGAAATCTGGAAACCCCATTCAAAAGCTAAATGCCCTAAAATCATTACAGTCCCCCCCTAACGTCGAAACAGCAAAAGAGCTTGGGCTGCACTGATTAGTTTTGGAGTTGTCCCAGTATGTTTTTTATTTTAGCTCTGTAACGTTTTCTACTGAAATACATGACAATGGTGTTTCCCCAGAAATCTGGAAACCCCATTCAAAAGCTAAATGCCCTGAAATCATTACAGTCCTCCCCTAACTTCGAAACAGCAAAAGAGCTTGGCTGCACTGATTAGTTTTGAGTTGTCCCAGTATGTGTTTTATTTAGCTGTGTAACGCTGTTTCTACTGAAATACATGACAATGGTGTTTCCCCAGAAATCTGGGAAACCCCATTCAAAAGCTAAATGCCCTGAAATCATTACTCCTCCCCTGAACTTCGAAACAGCAAAAAGAGCTTGGGCTGCACTGATTAGTTTTGGAGTTGTCCCAGTATGTGTTTTATTTTAGCTCTGTAACGCTTCTACTGAAATACATGACAGATGGTGTTCCCCAGAAATCTGGAAACCCCATTCAAAAGCTAAATGCCCTGAAATCATTACAGTCCTCCCCTAACTTGAAACAGTAAAAGAGCTTGGGCTGCACTGATTAGTTTTGGAGTTGTCCCAGTATGTGTTTTATTTTAGCTCTGTAACGCGTTTTCTACTGAAATACATGACAATGGTGTTTCCCCAGAAATCTGGAAACCCCATTCAAAAGCTAAATGCCCTGAAATCATTACAGTCCTCCCCTAAATTTGAAACAGCAAAAGAGCTTGGGCTGCACTGATTAGTTTTGAGTTGTCCCAGTATGTGTTTTATTTTAGCTCTGTAACGCGTTTCTACTGAAATACATGACAATGGTGTTTCTCCAGAAATCTGGAAACCCCATTCAAAAGCTAAATGCCCTGAAATCATTACAGTCCTCCCCTAACATCGAAACAGCAAAAAGAGCTTTGGGCTGCACTGATTAGTTTGAGTTGTCCCAGTGTGTGTTTTATTTTAGCTCTGTAACGTTTCTACTGAAATACATGACGATGGTGTTTCCCAGAAATCTGGAAACCCCATTCAAAAGCTAAATGCCCTAAAATCATTACAGTCCTCCCCTAACGTCGAAACAGCAAAAGAGCTTGGGCTGCACTGATTAGTTTTGGAGTTGTCCCAGTATGTGTTTATTTTAGCTCTGTAACGCTTGTTTCTACTGAAATACATGACAGATGGTGTTTCCCAGAAATCTGGAAACCCCATTCAAAAGCTAAATGCCCTGAAATCATTACAGTCCTCCCCTAACTTCGAAACAACAAAAAGAGCTTGGGCTGCACTGATTAGTTTTGGAGTTGTCCCAGTATGTGTTTTATTTTAGCTCTGTAACGCGTTTCTACCGAAATACATGACAATGGTGTATCCCCAGAAATCTGGAAACCCCATTCAAAAGATTAAATGCCCTGAAATCATTACAGTCCTCCCTTAACTTCGAAACAGCAAAAAAGAGCTTGGGCTGCACTGATTAGTTTTTGGAGTTGTCCCAGTATGTGTTTTATTTTAGCTCTGTAACGTTTCTACTGAAATACATGACGATGGTTTTTCCCAGAAATCTGGAAACCCCATTCAAAAGCTAAATGCCCCAAAAAATCATTACAGTCCTCCCCTAACTTCGAAACAGCAAAAGAGCTTGGGCTGCACTGATTAGTTTTGAGTTGTCCCAGTATGTGTTTTATTTTAGCTCTGTAACGCGATTCTATTGAAATACATGAACAGAGGTGTTTCCCCAGAAATCTGGAAACCCCATTCAAAAGCTAAATGCCCTGAAATCATTACAGTCCTCCCCTAACGTCGAAACAGCAAAAGAGCTTGGGCTGCACTGGATTAGTTTTTGGAGTTGTCCCAGTATGTGTTTTATTTTAGCTCTGTAACGCTGCTTTCTACCGAAATACATGACGATGGTGTTTCCCAGAAATCTGGAAACCCCATTCAAAAGCTAAATGCCCTAAAATCATTACAGTCCTCCCCTAACTTCGAAACAGCAAAAAAGAGCTTGGGCTGCACTGATTAGTTTGGAGTTGTCCCAGTATGTGTTTTATTTTAGCTCTGTAACGCGTTTCTACTGAAATACATGACAGTGGTGTTCCCCAGAAATCTGGAAACCCCATTCAAAAGCTAAATGCCCTGAAATCATTACAGTCCTCCCTAACATCGAAACAGCAAAGAGCTTGGGCTGCACTGATTAGTTTTGAGTTGTCCCAGTATGTGTTTTATTTTAGTTCTGTAACGCTGATTCTACTGAAATACATGACGATGGTGTTTCCCAGAAATCTGGAAAACCCATTCAAAAGCTAAATGCCCTGAAATCATTACAGTCCTCCCCTAACGTCGAAACAGCAAAAGAGCTTGGGCTGCACTGATTAGTTTTGGAGTTGTCCCAGTATGTTTTTTATTTTAGCTCTGTAACGCGTTTTCTACTGAAATACATGACAATGGTGTTCCCCAGAAATCTGGAAACCCCATTCAAAAGCTAAATGCCCTGAAATCATTACAGTCCTCCCTAACTTCGAAACAGCAAAAGAGCTTGGGCTGCACTGATTAGTTTTGGAGTTGTCCCAGTATGTGTTTTATTTTAGCTCTGTAACGAGTTTCTACAGAAATACATGACAGATGGTGTTTCCCCAGAAATCTGGAAACCCCATTCAAAAGCTAAATGCCTTGAAATCATTACAGTCCTCCCCTAACTTCGAAACAGCAAAAGAGCTTGGGCTGCACTGATTAGTTTTGGAGTTGTCCCAGTATGTGTTTTATCCCAGCTGTGTAACGCTTTCTACCGAAATAGATGACAATGGTGTTTCCCCAGAAATCTGGAAACCCCATTCAAAAGTTAAATGCCCTGAAATCACTACAGTCCTCCCCTAACGTCGAAACAGCAAAAGAGCTTGGGCTGCACTGATTAGATTTTTGGAGTTGTCCCAGTATGTGTTTTATTTCAGCTCTGTAACGCTTTTTCTACAGAAATACATGACAATGGTGTTTCCCAGAAATCTGGAAACCCCCATTCAAAACTAAATGCCTTGAAATCATTACAGTCCTCCCCTAACGCGAAAAAACAGCAAAAGAGCTTGGCTGCACTGATTATTTTGGAGTTGTCCCATGTGTGTTTTATTTTAGCTCTGTAACTCTTTTCTATTAAAATACATGTTTTTTTCCCAGAAATCTGGAAACCCCATTCAAAAGCTAAATGCCCTGAAATCATTACAGTCCTCCCCTAACGTCGAAACAGCAAAAGAGCTTGGGCTGCACTGATTAGTTTTGAGTTGTCCCAGTATGTGTTTTATTTTAGCTCTGTAACGCGCTTTCTACTGAAATACATGACATGGTGTTCCCCAGAAATCTGGAAACCCCATTCAAAAGCTAAATGCCCTAAAATCATTACAGTCCTCCCCTAACATTGAAACAGCAAAAGAGCTTGGGCTGCACTGATTAGTTTTGGAGTTGTCCTAGTATGTGTTTTATCTTAGCTCTGTAACGCGATTCTACTACAGAAATACATGACAGATGGTGTTTCCCCAGAAATCTGGAAACCCCATTCAAAAGCTAAATGCCCTGAAATCATTACAGTCCTCCCCTAACTTCGAAACAGGAAAAGAGCTTGGGCTGCACTGATTAGTTTTTGAGTTGTCCCAGTATGTGTTTTATTTTAGTTCTGTAACGCTGCTTTACCGAATAAATGACGATGGTGTTTCCCCAGAAATCTGGAAACCCCATTCAAAAGCTAAATGCCCTAAAATCATTACAGTCCTCCCCTAACGTCGAAACAGCAAAAGAGCTTGGGCTGCACTGATTAGTTTTGGAGTTGTCCCAGTATGTGTTTTATTTTAGCTCTGTAACGCGTTTCTACCGAAATACATGACGATGGTGTTTCCCCAGAAATCTGGAAACCCCATTCAAAAGCTAAATGCCCTGAAATCATTACAGTCCTCCCCTAACGTCGAAACAGCAAAAGAGCTTGGGCTGCACTGATTAGTTTGGAGTTGTCCCAGTATGTGTTTTATTTTAGCTCTGTAACGCTGATTCTACTGAAATACATGACGATGGTGTTTCCCAGAAATCTGGAAACCCCATTCAAAAGCTAAATGCCCTGAAATCATTACAGTCCTCCCCTAACTTCGAAACAGCAAAAGAGCTTGGGCTGCACTGATTAGTTTTGAGTTGTCCCAGTATGTGTTTTATTTTAGCTCTGTAACGCTTTCACCGAATACATGACGATGGTGTTTCCCCAGAAATCTGGAAACCCCATTCAAAAGCTAAATGCCCTAAAATCATTACAGTCCTCCCCTAACGTCGAAACAGCAAAAGAGCTTGGGCTGCATTGATTAGTTTTGGAGTTGTCCCAGTATGTGTTTTATTTTAGCTCTGTAACGCGATTCTACTGAAATACATAACAGAGGTGTATCCCCAGAAATCTGGAAACCCCATTCAAAAGCTAAATGCCCTGAAATCATTACAGTCCTCCCCTAACTTCGAAACAGCAAAAGAGCTTGGGCTGCACTGATTAGTTTTGAGTTGTCCCAGTATGTGTTTTATTTTAGCTCTGTAACGCGTTTCTACCGAAATACATGACGATGGTGTTTCCCCAGAAATCTGGAAACCCATTCAAAAGCTAAATGCCCTAAAATCATTACAGTCCTCCCCTAACGTCGAAACAGCAAAAGAGCTTGGGCTGCACTGATTAGTTTTGGAGTTGTCCCAGTATGTGTTTTATTTTAGCTCTGTAACGCGTTTCTACCAAAATACATAACAGATGGTGTATTCAGAAATCTGGAAACCCCATTCAAAAGCTAAATGCCCTGAAATCATTACAGTCCTCCCCTAACTTTGAAACAGCAAAAGAGCTTGGGCTGCACTGATTAGTTTTGAGTTGTCCCAGTATATGTTTTATTTTAGCTCTGTAACGCGTTTCTACCGAAATACATGACGATGGTGTTTCCCCAGAAATCTGGAAACCCCATTCAAAAGCTAAATGCCCTAAAATCATTACAGTAGTCCCCCTAACGTCGAAACAGCAAAAGAGCTTGGGCAAAACTGATTAGTTTTGAGTTGTCCCAGTATGTGTTTTATTTTAGCTCTGTAACGCGATTCTACTGAAATACATAACAGAGGTGTATCCCCAGAAATCTGGAAACCCCATTCAAAAGCTAAATGCCCTGAAATCATTACAGTCCTCCCCTAACTTCGAAACAGCAAAAGAGCTTTGGGCTGCACTGATTAGTTTTGGAGTTGTCCCAGTATGTGTTTTATTTTAGCTCTGTAACGCGATTCTACCGAAATACATGACAATGGTGTTTCCCCAGAAATCTGGAAACCCCATTCAAAAGCTAAATGCCCTAAAATCATTACAGTCCTCCCCTAACTTCGAAACAGCAAAAGAGCTTGGGCTGCACTGATTAGTTTTGGAGTTGTCCCAGTATGTGTTTTATTTTAGTTTGTAATGCGATTTCTACTGAAATACATGACGATGGTGTTTCCCCAGAAATCTGGAAACCCCATTCAAAAAAGCTAAATGCCCTGAAATCATTACAGTCCTCCCTAACGTCGAAACAGCAAAAGAGCTTGGGCTGCACTGATTAGTTTTGGAGTTGTCCCAGTATGTGTTTTATTTTAGCTCTGTAACGCTGCTTTACTGAAATATGATGATGGTGTTTCCCCAGAAATCTGGAAACCCCATTCAAAAGCTAAATGCCCTAAAATCATTACAGTCCTCCCCTAACGTCGAAACAGCAAAAGAGCTTGGGCTGCACTGATTAGTTTTGGAGTTGTCCCAGTATGTGTTTTATTTTAGCTCTGTAACGCGATTCTACTGAAATACATAACAGAGGTGTATCCCCAGAAATCTGGAAACCCCATTCAAAAGCAAATGCCCTGAAATCATTACAGTCCTCCCCTAACTTCGAAACAGCAAAAGAGCTTGGGCTGCACTGATTAGTTTTGGAGTTGTCCCAGTATGTGTTTTATTTTAGCTCTGTAACGCTGTTCTACCGAAATACATGACGATGGTGTTTCCCCAGAAATCTGGAAACCCCATTCAAAAGCTAAATGCCCTAAAATCATTACAGTCCTCCCCTAACGTCGAAACAGCAAAAGAGCTTGGGCTGCACTGATTAGTTTTGGAGTTGTCCCAGTATGTGTTTTATTTTAGCTCTGTAATGCGATTCTACTGAAATACATAACAGAGGTGTATCCCCAGAAATCTGGAAACCCCATTCAAAAGCTAAATGCCCTGAAATCATTACAGTCCTCCCCTAACTTTGAAACAGCAAAAGAGCTTGGGCTGCACTGATTAGTTTTGAGTTGTCCCAGTATGTGTTTTATTTTAGCTCTGTAACGCGTTTCTACCGAAATACATGACGATGGTGTTTCCCCAGAAATCTGGAAACCCCATTCAAAAGCTAAATGCCCTAAAATCATTACAGTCCTCCCCTAACGTCAAAACAGCAAAAGAGCTTGGGCTGCACTGATTAGTTTTGGAGTTGTCCCAGTATGTGTTTTATTTTAGCTCTGTAACGCGATTCTACTGAAATACATAACAGAGGTGTATCCCCAGAAATCTGGAACCCCATTCAAAAGCTAAATGCCCTTAAAATCATTACAGTCCTCCCCTAACGTCGAAACAGCAAAAGAGCTTGGGCTGCACTGATTAGTTTTGAGTTGTCCCAGTATGTGTTTTATTTTAGCTCTGTAACGCGATTCTACTGAAATACATAACAGAGGTGTATCCCCAGAAATCTGGAAACCCCATTCAAAAGCTAAATGCCCTGAAATCATTACAGTCCTCCCCTAACTTCGAAACAGCAAAAGAGCTTGGGCTGCACTGATTAGTTTTGGAGTTGTCCCAGTATGTGTTTTATTTTAGCTCTGTAACGATTATTCTACTGAAATACATGACGATGGTGTTTCCCAGAAATCTGGAAACCCCATTCAAAAAGCTAAATGCCCTAAAATCATTACAGTCCTCCCCTAACGTCGAAACAGCAAAAGAGCTTGGGCTGCACTGATTAGTTTTGGAGTTGTCCCAGTATGTGTTTTATTTTAGCTCTGTAACGCTTTCTACCTGAAATACATGAACAGAGGTGTATCCCCAGAAATCTGGAAACCCCATTCAAAAGCTAAATGCCCTGAAATCATTACAGTCCTCCCCTAACTTCAAAACAGCAAAAGAGCTTGGGCTGCACTGATTAGTTTTGGAGTTGTCCCAGTATGTGTTTTATTTTAGCTCTGTAACGCGATTCTACTGAAATACATAACAGAGGTGTATCCCCAGAAATCTGGAAACCCCATTCAAAAGCTAAATGCCCTGAAATCATTACAGTCCTCCCCTAACTTCGAAACAGCAAAAAGAGCTTGGGCTGCACTGATTAGTTTTGAGTTGTCCCAGTATGTGTTTTATTTTAGCTCTGTAACGCGCTTTCTACCGAAATACATGACAGATGGTATCCCCAGAAATCTGGAAACCCCATTCAAAAGCTAAATGCCCTAAAATCATTACAGTCCTCCCCTAACGTCGAAACAACAGCAAAAGAGCTTGGGCTGCACTGATTAGTTTTGGAGTTGTCCCAGTATGTGTTTTATTTTAGCTCTGTAACGCGCTTTCTACTGAAATACATATGACGATGGTGTTTCCCCAGAAATCTGGAAACCCCATTCAAAAGCTAAATGCCCTGAAATCATTACAGTCCTCCCCTAACTTTGAAACAGCAAAAGAGCTTGGGCTGCACTGATTAGTTTTGGAGTTGTCCCAGTATGTGTTTTATTTTAGTTTGTAACGCTGCTTTCTACTGAAATACATGACGATGGTGTTTCCCAGAAATCTGGAAACCCCATTCAAAAGCTAAATGCCCTAAAATCATTACAGTCCTCCCCTAACGTCGAAACAGCAAAAGAGCTTGGGCTGCACTGATTAGTTTTGGAGTTGTCCCAGTATGTGTTTTATTTTAGCTCTGTAACGCGATTCTACTGAAATACATAACAGAGGTGTATCCCCAGAAATCTGGAAACCCCATTCAAAAGCTAAATGCCCTGAAATCATTACAGTCCTCCCCTAACGTCAAAACAGCAAAAGAGCTTGGGCTGCACTGATTAGTTTTGGAGTTGTCCCAGTATGTGTTTTATTTTAGCTCTGTAACGCGATTCTACTGAAATACATAACAGAGGTGTATCCCCAGAAATCTGGAAACCCCATTCAAAAGCTAAATGCCCTAAAATCATTACAGTCCTCCCCTAACATCGAAAAGCAAAAAAGAGCTTGGGCTGCACTGATTAGTTTTGGAGTTGTCCCAGTATGTGTTTTATTTTAGCTCTGTAAATGATTCTACTGAAATACATAACAGAGGTGTATCCCCAGAAATCTGGAAACCCCATTCAAAAGCTAAATGCCCTGAAATCATTACAGTCCTCCCCTAACTTCGAAACAGCAAAAGAGCTTGGGCTGCACTGATTAGTTTTGAGTTGTCCAGCTTTTGTTTTATTTTAGCCTGTAACCATTCTACTGAAATACATAACAGAGGTGTTCCCCAGAAATATGGAAACCCCATTCAAAAGCTAAATGCCTAAAATCATTACAGTCCTCCCCTAAATCGAAACAGCAAAAGAGCTTGGGCTGCACCTGATTAGTTTTGGAGTTGTCCCAGTATGTGTTTTATTTTAGCTCTGTAACGCCGCTTCTACTGAATACATGACAATGGTGTTTCCCAGAAATCTGGAAACCCCATTCAAAAGCTAAAATGCCCTAAAATCATTACAGTCCTCCCCTAACGTCGAAACAGCAAAAGAGCTTGGGCTGCACTGATTAGTTTTGAGTTGTCCCAGTATGTGTTTTATTTTAGCTCTGTAACGCGATTCTACTGAAATACATAACAGAGGTGTATCCCCCAGAAATCTGGAAACCCCATTCAAAAGCTAAATGCCCTGAAATCATTACAGTCCTCCCCTAACTTCGAAACAGCAAAAGAGCTTGGGCTGCACTGATTAGTTTTGGAGTTGTCCCAGTATGTGTTTTATTTTAGTTTGTAACGCTGCTTTTACCGAATACATGACGATGGTGTTCCCCAGAAATCTGGGAAACCCCATTCAAAAGCTAAATGCCCTAAAATCATTACAGTCCTCCCCTAAATCGAAACAGCAAAAGAGCTTGGGCTGCACTGATTAGTTTTGGAGTTGTCCCAGTATGTGTTTTATTTTAGCTCTGTAACGCTGATTCTACTGAAATACATAACAGAGGTGTATCCCCAGAAATCTGGAAACCCCATTCAAAAGCTAAATGCCCTGAAATCATTACAGTCCTCCCCTAACTTCGAAACAGCAAAAGAGCTTGGGCTGCACTGATTAGTTTTGAGTTGTCCCAGTATGTGTTTTATTTTAGCTCTGTAATGCGTTTCTACCGTTCTAAAATACATGACGATGGTGTTTCCCCAGAAATCTGGAAACCCCATTCAAAAGCTAAATGCCCTAAAATCATTACAGTCCTCCCCTAACGAAACAGCAAAAGAGCTTGGGCTGCACTGATTAGTTTTGGAGTTGTCCCAGTATGTGTTTTATTTTAGCTCTGTAAACGATTCTACTGAAATACATAACAGAGGTGTATCCCCAGAAATCTGGAAACCCCATTCAAAAGCTAAATGCCCTGAAATCATTACAGTCCTCCCCTAACTTCGAAACAGCAAAAGAGCTTTGGGCTGCACTGATTAGTTTTGGAGTTGTCCCAGTATGTGTTTTATTTTAGCTCTGTAACGATTCTACCGAAATACATGATAGATGGTATAACCAGAAATCTGGAAACCCCATTCAAAAGCTAAATGCCCTAAAATCATTACAGTCCTCCCTAACGTCGAAACAGCAAAAGAGCTTGGGCTGCACTGATTAGTTTTGGAGTTGTCCCAGTATGTGTTTTATTTTAGCTCTGTAACGATTCTACTGAAATACATGACAGATGGTGTTTCCCCAGAAATCTGGAAACCCCATTCAAAAGCTAAATGCCCTAAAATCATTACAGTCCTCCCCTAACGTCGAAACAGCAAAAAAGAGCTTGGGCTGCACTGATTAGTTTTGGAGTTGTCCCAGTATGTGTTTTATTTTAGCTCTGTAACGCTTTCACCGAAATACATGACGATGGTGTTCCCCCAGAAATCTGGAAACCCCATTCAAAAGCTAAATGCCCTAAAAATCATTACAGTCCTCCCTAACAGCAAAACAGCAAAAGAGCTTGGGCTGCACTGATTAGTTTTGGAGTTGTCCCAGTATGTGTTTTATTTTAGCTCTGTAACAGTAAAAAGTTTCTACTGAATACAATAGAGATGTATCCCCAGAAATCTGGAAACCCCATTCAAAAGCTAAATGCCCTGAAATCATTACAGTCCTCCCCTAACTTCGAAACAGCAAAAGAGCTTGGGCTGCACTGATTAGTTTTGGAGTTGTCCCAGTATGTGTTTTATTTTAGTTCTCTGTAACGCTGTTTTATTCTACCGAAATACATGACGATGGTGTTTCCCCAGAAATCTGGAAACCCCATTCAAAAGCTAAATGCCCTAAAATCATTACAGTCCTCCCCTAACTTCGAAAACAGCAAAAGAGCTTGGGCTGCACTGATTAGTTTTGGAGTTGTCCCAGTATGTGTTTTATTTTAGCTCTGTAACGCGATTCTACTGAATAATGACGATGGTGTTCCCCAGAAATCTGGAAACCCCATTCAAAAGCTAAATGCCCTAAAATCATTACAGTCCTCCCCTAACGTCGAAACAGCAAAAGAGCTTGGGCTGCACTGATTAGTTTTGGAGTTGTCCAGTATGTGTTTTATTTTAGCTCTGTAACCCCACCGAATACATGACGATGGTGTTTCCCCAGAAATCTGGAAACCCCATTCAAAAGCTAAATGCCCTAAAATCATTACAGTCCTCCCCTAACGTCGAAACAGCAAAAGAGCTTGGGCTGCACTGATTAGTTTTGGAGTTGTCCAAGTATGTGTTTTATTTTAGCTCTGTAACGCTGATTCTACTGAAATACATAACAGAGGTGTATCCCAGAAATCTGGAAACCCCATTCAAAAGCTAAATGCCCTGAAATCATTACAGTCCTCCCCTAACTTCGAAACAGCAAAAAGAGCTTGGGCTGCACTGATTAGTTTTGAGTTGTCCCAGTATGTGTTTTATTTTAGTTCTGTAACGCTAATTCTACCTGAAATACATGACGATGGTGTTCCCCAGAAATCTGGAAACCCCATTCAAAAGCTAAATGCCCTAAAATCATTACAGTCCTCCCCTAACGTCGAAACAGCAAAAGAGCTTGGGCTGCACTGATTAGTTTTGAGTTGTCCCAGTATGTGTTTTATTTTAGCTCTGTAACGCGATTCTACTGAAATACATAACAGAGGTGTATCCCCAGAAATCTGGAAACCCCATTCAAAAGCTAAATGCCCTGAAATCATTACAGTCCTCCCCTAACTTCAAAACAGCAAAAGAGCTTGGGCTGCACTGATTAGTTTTGGAGTTGTCCCAGTATGTGTTTTATTTTAGCTCTGTAACGCTGCTTTCTACCAAATACATGACGATGGTGTTCCCCAGAAATCTGGAAACCCCATTCAAAAGCTAAATGCCCTAAAATCATTACAGTCCTCCCCTAACGTCGAAACAGCAAAAGAGCTTGGGCTGCACTGATTAGTTTTGGAGTTGTCCCAGTATGTGTTTTATTTTAGCTCTGTAACGCGATTCTACTGAAATACATAACAGAGGTGTATCCCCAGAAATCTGGAAACCCCATTCAAAAGCTAAATGCCCTGAAATCATTACAGTCCTCCCCCTAACTTCGAAACAGCAAAAGAGCTTGGGCTGCACTGATTAGTTTTGGAGTTGTCCCAGTATGTGTTTTATTTTAGCTCTGTAACGCGTTTCTACCGAAATACATGACGATGGTGTTTCCCCAGAAATCTGGAAACCCCATTCAAAAGCTAAATGCCCTAAAATCATTACAGTCCTCCCTAGTCGAAAA
>CM072663.1:51782908-51903328 GCA_036884735.1 Huso huso | reverse complement strand
ATCAAAAAAGCTAAATGCCCTGAAATCATTACAGTCCTCCCTAACTTCGAAACAGCAAAGAGCTTGGGCTGCACTGATTAGTTTTGGAGTTGTCCCAGTATGTGTTTATTTTAGCTCTGTAACGCGATTCTACACTGTGGTGAAATACATTCAAATGGTGTTTCCCAGAAACTGGAAACCCATTCAAAAGCTAAATGCCCTAAAATCATTACAGTCCTCCCCTAACATTGAAACAGCAAAAGAGCTTGGGCTGCACTGATTAGTTTTGGAGTTGTCCCAGTATGTGTTTTTATTTTAGCTCTGTAATGCGATTCTACTGAATACATAACAATGGTGTTTCCCCAGAAATCTGGAAACCCCATTCAAAAGCTAAATGCCCTGAAATCATTACAGTCCTCCCCTAACATTGAAACAGCAAAAGAGCTTGTTCTGCACTGATTTTTTTGGAGTTTTCCCAGTATGTGTTTTATTTTAGCTCTGTAACGCGATTCTACTGAAATACATGACAATGGTGTTTCCCCAGAAATCTGGTTACCCCTTTCAAAAGCTAAATGCCCTGAAATCACTACAGTCCTCCCTAACCTTAAACAGCAAAAGAGCTTGGGCTGCACTGATTAGTTTTGGAGTTGTCCCAGTATGTGTTTTTATTTTAGCTCTGTAACACGATTCTACTGAAAATACATGACAATGGTGTTTCCCCAGAAATCTGGAAACCCCATTCAAAAGCTAAATGCCCTGAAATCATTACAGTCCCCCTAACATTGAAACAGCAAAAGAGCTTGGGCTGCACTAATTAGTTTTGGAGTTTTCCCAGTGTGTTTTTATTTTAGCTCTGTAATGCGATTCTACTGAAATACATGACAATGGTGTTTCCCCAGAAATCTGGAAACCCCATTCAAAAGCTAAATGCCCTAAAATCACTACAGTCCTCCCCTAACGTCTAAAACAGCAAAAGAGCTTGGGCTGCACTGATTAGTTTTGGAGTTGTCCCAGTATGTGTTTTATTTTAGCTCTGTAACGATTCTACTGAAATACATAACAGAGGTGTTTCCCCAGAAATGACAATGGTGGAAACCCCATTCAAAAGCTAAATGCCCTGAAATCATTACAGTCCTCCCCTAACGTCGAAACAGCAAAAAGAGCTTGGGCTGCACTGATTAGTTTTGGAGTTGTCCCAGTATGTGTTTTATTTTAGCTCTGTAACGCGATTCTACCGAAATACATGATAATGGTGTTTCCCAGAAATCTGGAAACCCCATTCAAAAAAAGCTAAATGCCCTAAAATCATTACAGTCCTCCCTAACGCTAAAACAGCAAAAGAGCTTGGCTGCACTGATTAGTTTTGGAGTTGTCCCAGTATGTGTTTTATTTTAGCTCTGTAATTCGATTCTACTGAAATACATGACAATGGTGTTTCCCCAGAAATCTGGAAACCCCTTTCAAAAAGCTAAATGCCCTGAAATCATTACAGTCCTCCCTAACATCGAAACAGCAAAAGAGCTTGGGCTGCACTGATTAGTTTTGGAGTTGTCCCAGTATGTGTTTTATTTTAGCTCTGTAACGCGATTCTACTGAAATACATGACAATGGTGTTTCCCCAGAAATCTGGAGTCCCCTTTCAAAAGCTAAATGCCCTGAAATCATTACAGTCATCCCCTAACGTCGAAACAGCAAAAGAGCTTGGGCTGCACTGATTAGTTTTGGAGTTGTCCCAGTATGTGTTTTATTTTAGCTCTGTAACGCGATTCACTGAAATACATGACAATGGTGTTTCCCAGAAATCTGAAAACCCCTTTCAAAAGCTAAATGCCTAAATCATTACAGTCCTCCCCTAACGTCGAAACAGCAAAAGAGCTTGGGCTGCACTGATTAGTTTTGGAGTTGTCCCAGTATGTGTTTTATTTTAGCTCTGTAACGCGATTCTACTGAAATACATGACAATGGTGTTTCCCCAGAAATCTGGAAACCCCATTCAAAAGCTAAATGCCCTGAAATCATTACAGTCCTCCCCTAACATCGAAACAGCAAAAGAGCTTGGGCTGCACTGATTAGTTTTGGAGTTGTCCCAGTATGTGTTTTATTTTAGCTCTGTAATGCGATTCTACTGAAATACATGACAATGGTGTTTCCCCAGAAATATGGAAACCCCATTCAAAAGCTAAATGCCCTGAAATTACTACAGTTCTCCCCTAACATTGTAACAGCAAAAGAGCTTGTTCTGCACTGATTAGTTTTGGAGTTGTCCCAGTATGTGTTTTATTTTAGCTCTGTAATGCGATTCTACTGAAATACATGACAATGGTGTTTCCCAGAAATCTGGAAGTCCCATTCAAAAGCTAAATGCCCTGAAATCACTACAGTCCTCCCTTAACGCCGAAACAGCAAAAGACCTTGGGCTGCACTGATTAGTTTTGGAGTTCTCCCAGTATGTGTTTTATTTTAGCTCTGTAACGCGATTCTACTGAAATACATAACAGTGGTGTTTCCCAGAAATCTGGAAACCCCATTCAAAAGCTAAATGCCCTGAAATCATTACAGTTCCTCAACGTCGAAACAGCAAAAGAGCTTGGGCTGCACTAATTAGTTTTGAGTTTTCCCAGTGTGTGTTTTATTTTGGCTCTGTAACGCGATTCTACTGAAATACATGACAATGGTGTTTCCCAGAAATCTGGAAACCCCATTCAAAAGCTAAATGCCCTAAAATCATTACAGTCCTCCCCTAACGTCGAAACAGCAAAAGAGCTTGGGCTGCACTGATTAGTTTTTGAGTTCTCCCAGTATGTGTTTTATTTTAGCTCTGTAATGCGATTCTACTGAAATACATGACAATGGTGTTTCCCAGAAATCTGGAACCCCATTCAAAAGCTAAATGCCCTGAAATTATTACAGTCCTCCCCTAACATCGAAACAGCAAAAAAGAACTTGTTCTGCACTAATTAGTTTTGGAGTTTTCCCAGTATGTGTTTTATTTTACCTCTGTAACATGACATTCTACTGAAATAAATGACAATGGTGTTTCCCCAGAAATCTGTTAGTCCCCATTCAAAAGCTAAATGCCCTGAAATCACCACAGTCATCCCCTAACATCGAAACAGCAAAAGACCTTGGGCTGCACTGATTAGTTTTGGAGTTCTCCCAGTATGTGTTTTATTTTAGCTCTGTAACGCGATTCTACTGAAATACATGACAATGGTGTTTCCCCAGCAATCTGGAAACCCCATTCAAAAGCTAAATGCCCTAAAATCATTACAGTCCTCCCTAACATCGAAACAGCAAAAGAGCTTGGGCTGCACTGATTAGTTTTGGAGTTGTCCCAGTATGTGTTTTATTTTTAGCTCTGTGTGATTCTACTGAAATACATGACAATGGTGTTTCCCCAGAAATCTGTTAGTCCCTTTCAAAAGCTAAATGCCCTGAAATCACTACAGTCATCCCCGAACGTCGAAACAGCAAAAGACCTTGGGCTGCACTGATTAGTTTTGGAGTTCTCCCAGTATGTGTTTTATTTTAGCTCTGTATTGCGATTCTACTGAAATACATGACAATGGTGTTTCCCCAGAAATCTGTTAGTCCCTTTCAAAAGCTAAATGCCCTAAAAATCACTACAGTCCTCCCCTAAAATCGAATCAGCAAAAGAGCTTGGGCTGCACTGATTAGTTTTGGAGTTGTCCCAGTATGTGTTTTATTTTAGCTCTGTAATGCGATTCTACTGAAATACATGACAATGGTGTTTCCCAGAAATCTTTTGGAAACCCCTTTCAAAAAGCTAAATGCCCTGAAATCATTACAGTCCTCCCTAACATCGAAACAAAAAAAGAACTTGGGCTGCACTGATTAGTTTTGAGTTTTCCCAGTATGTGTTTTATTTAGCTCTGTAACACGATTCTACTGAAATAAATGACAATGGTGTTTCCCCAGAAATCTGAAGTCCCATTCAAAAGCTAAATGCCCTGAAATCACTACAGTCATCCCTAACGTCGAAACAGCAAAAGAACTTGGGCTGCACTGATTAGTTTTGGAGTTCTCCCAGTATGTGTTTTATTTTAGCTCTGTAACGCGATTCTACTGAAATACATGACAATGGTGTTTCCCCAGCAATCTGGAAACCCCATTCAAAAGCTAAATGCCCTAAAATCATTACAGTCCTCCCCTAACGTCGAAACAGCAAAAGAGCTTGGGCTGCACTGATTAGTTTTGGAGTTGTCCCAGTATGTGTTTTATTTTAGCTCTGTAACGCGATTCTACTGAAATACATGACAATGGTGTTTCCCCAGAAATCTGAAACCCCTTTGAAAAAGCTAATGCCCTGAAATCATTACAGTCCTCCCTAACATCGAAACAGCAAAAGAGCTTGGGCTGCACTGATTAGTTTTGGAGTTGTCCCAGTATGTGTTTTATTTTAGCTCTGTAACGCGATTCTACTGAAATACATGACAATGGTTTTTCTCCAGAAATCTGTTAGTCCCTTTCAAAAGCTAAATGCCCTGAAATCATTACAGTCCTCCCCTAACGTCGAAATAGCAAAAGACCTTTGGCTGCACTGATTAGTTTTGAGTTCTCCCAGTATGTGTTTTATTTTAGCTCTGTAACGCGATTCTACTGAATACATGACAATGGTGTTTCCCCAGAAATCTGGAAACCCCATTCAAAAGCTAAATGCCCTAAAATCATTACAGTCCTCCCCTAACGTCGAAACAGCAAAAGACCTTGGGCTGCACTGATTAGTTTTGGAGTTCTCCCAGTATGTGTTTTATTTTAGCTCTGTAACGCGATTCTACTGAAGTACATGACAATGGTGTTTCCCCAGCAATCTGAAACCCCATTCAAAAGCTAAATGCCCTAAAAAATCATTACAGTCCTCCCCTAACGTCGAAACAGCAAAAGAGCTTGGACTGCACTGATTAGTTTTGGAGTTGTCCCAGTATGTGTTTTATTTTAGCTCTGTAACGCGATTCTACTGAAATACATAACAGTGGTGTTTCCCCAGAAATCTGGAAACCCCATTCAAAAGCTAAATGCCTGAAATCATTACAGTTCTCCCCTAACTTGAAACAGCAAAAGAGCTTGGGCTGCACTGATTAGTTTTGGAGTTGTCCCAGTGTGTGTTTTATTTTACCTCTGTAACGCTGATTCTACTGAAATACATGACAATGGTGTTTCCCCAGAAATCTGTTAGTCCCCATTCAAAAGCTAAATGCCCTGAAATCATTACAGTCCTCCCCTAACGTCTAAAACAGCAAAGACCTTGGGCTGCACTGATTAGTTTTGGAGTTCTCCCAGTATGTGTTTTATTTTAGCTCTGTAACGCGATTCTACTGAAATACATGACAATGGTGTTTCCCAGAAATCTGGAAACCCCATTCAAAAGCTAAATGCCCTAAAATCATTACAGTCCTCCCTAACGTCGAAACAGCAAAAGAGCTTGGGCTGCACTGATTAGTTTTGGAGTTGTCCCAGTATGTGTTTTATTTTAGCTCTGTAACGCGATTCTACTGAAATAAATGACAATGGTGTTTCCCAGAAATCTGGAAACCCCATTCAAAAAAGCTAAATGCCCTGAAATCATTACAGTCCTCCCTAATGTCGAAACAGCAAAAGAGCTTGGGCTGCACTGATTAGTTTTGAGTTGTCCCAGTATGTGTTTTATTTTAGCTCTGTAACGCGATTCAACTGAAATACATGACAATGGTGTTTCCCAGAAATCTGGAAACCCCATTCAAAAAAGCTAAATGCCCTAAAATCATTACAGTCCTCCCCTAACGTCGAAACAGCAAAAGAGCTTGGGCTGCACTGATTAGTTTTGGAGTTGTCCCAGTATGTGTTTTATTTTAGCTCTGTAACGTGTTTCCCATTCTACCCGAATAAATGACAATGGTGTTTCCCCAGAAATATGGAAACCCCATTCAAAAGCTAAATACCCTGAAATCACTACAGTCCTCCCCTAAAATTCGAAACAGCAAAAGAGCTTGGGCTGCACTGATTAGTTTTGAGTTGTCCCAGTATGTGTTTTATTTTAGCTCTAATGCGATTCAACTGAAATACATAACAGTGGTGTTTCCCCAGAAATCTGGAAACCCCATTCAAAAGCTAAATGCCCTGAAATCATTACAGTCCTCCCCTAACTTCGAAACAGCAAAAGAGCTTGGGCTGCACTGATTAGTTTTGGAGTTGTCCCAGTATGTGTTTTATTTTAGCTCTGTAACGCGATTCTACTGAAATACATGACAATGGTGTTTCCCAGAAATCTGGAAACCCCATTCAAAAGCTAAATGCCCTGAAATCACTACAGTCCTCCCCTAACATCGAATCAGCAAAAGAGCTTGGGCTGCACTGATTAGTTTTGGAGTTGTCCCAGTATGTGTTTTATTTTAGCTCTGTAATGCGATTCTACAGAAATACATGACAATGGTGTTTCCCCAGAAATATGGAAACCCCATTCAAAAGCTAAATGCCCTGAAATTACTACAGTTCTCCCCTAACATTGTAACAGCAAAAGAGCTTGTTCTGCACTGATTAGTTTTGGAGTTTTCCCAGTGTGTGTTTTATTTTACCTCTGTAACGCGATTTTACTGAAATACATGACAATGGTGTTTCCCCAGAAATCTGTTAGTCCCTTTCAAAAGCTAAATGCCATGAAATCACTACAGTCCTCCCCTAACATCGAATCAGCAAAAGAGCTTGGGCTGCACTGATTAGTTTTGGAGTTGTCCCAGTATGTGTTTTATTTTAGCTCTGTAATGCGATTCTACAGAAATACATGACAATGGTGTTTCCCCAGAAATATGGAAACCCCATTCAAAAGCTAAATGCCCTGAAATCATTACAGTTCTCCCCTAACTTCGAAACAGCAAAAGAGCTTGGGCTGCACTAATTAGTTTTGGAGTTTTCCCAGTGTGTGTTTTATTTTACCTCTGTAACGCGATTCTACTGAAATACATGACAATGGTGTTTCCCCAGAAATCTGTTAGTCCCTTTCAAAAGCTAAATGCCCTGAAATCACTACAGTCCTCCCCTAACGTCGAAACAGCAAAAGACCTTGGGCTGCACTGATTAGTTTTGGAGTTCTCCCAGTATGTGTTTTATTTTAGCTCTGTAACGCGATTCTACTGAAATACATGACAATGGTGTTTCCCCAGAAATCTGGAAACCCCATTCAAAAGCTAAATGCCCTAAAATCATTACAGTTCTCCCCTAACTTCGAAACAGCAAAAGAGCTTGGGCTGCACTAATTAGTTTTGGAGTTTTCCCAGTGTGTGTTTTATTTTACCTCTGTAACGCGATTCTACTGAAATACATGACAATGGTGTTTCCCCAGAAATCTGTTAGTCCCTTTCAAAAGCTAAATGCCCTGAAATCACTACAGTCCTCCCGTGACGTCGAAACAGCAAAAGACCTTAGGCTGCACTGATTAGTTTTGAAGTTCTCCCAGTATGTGTTTTATTTTAGCTCTGTAACGCGATTCTACTGAAATACATGACAATGGTGTTTCCCCAGAAATCTGGAAACCCCATTCAAAAGCTAAATGCCCTAAAATCATTACAGTCCTCCCCTAACGTCGAAACAGCAAAAGAGCTTGGGCTGCACTGATTAGTTTTGGAGTTGTCCCAGTATGTGTTTTATTTTACCTCTGTAAAGCGATTCTACTGAAATACATGACAATGGTGTTTCCCCAGAAATCTGTTAGTCCCTTTCAAAAGCTAAATGCCCTGAAATCACTACAGTCCTCCCCTAACATCGAAACAGCAAAAGAGCTTGGGCTGCACTGATTAGTTTTGGAGTTGTCCCAGTATGTGTTTTATTTTAGCTCTGTAATGCGATTCTACAGAAATACATGACAATGGTGTTTCCCCAGAAATATGGAAACCCCATTCAAAAGCTAAATGCCCTGAAATTACTACTGTTCTCCCCTAACATCGTAACAGCAAAAGAGCTTGGGCTGCACTAATTAGTTTTGGAGTTTTCCCAGTGTGTGTTTTATTTTACCTCTGTAACGCGATTCTACTGAAATACATGACAATGGTGTTTCCCCAAAAATCTGTTAGTCCCTTTCAAAAGCTAAATGCCCTGAAATCACTACAGTCCTCCCCTAACATCGAATCAGCAAAAGAGCTTGGGCTGCACTGATTAGTTTTGGAGTTGTCCCAGTATGTGTTTTATTTTAGCTCTGTAATGCGATTCTACAGAAATACATGACAATGGTGTTTCCCCAGAAATATGGAAACCCCATTCAAAAGCTAAATGCCCTGAAATTACTACAGTTCTCCCCTAACATCGTAACAGCAAAAGAGCTTGTTCTGCACTAATTAGTTTTGGAGTTTTCCCAGTGTGTGTTTTATTTTACCTCTGTAACGCGATTCAACTGAAATACATGACAATGGTGTTTCCCCAGAAATCTGTTAGTCCCTTTCAAAAGCTAAATGCCCTGAAATCACTACAGTCCTCCCTTAACGTCGAAACAGCAAAAGACCTTGGGCTGCACTGATTAGTTTTGGAGTTCTCCCAGTATGTGTTTTATTTTAGCTCTGTAACGCGATTCTACTGAAATACATGACAATGGTGTTTCCCCAGAAATCTGGAAACCCCATTCAAAAGCTAAATGCCCTAAAATCATTACAGTCCTCCCCTAACGTCGAAACAGCAAAAGAGCTTGGGCTGCACTGATTAGTTTTGGAGTTGTCCCAGTATGTGTTTTATTTTAGCTCTGTAACGCGATTCTACTGAAATACATGACAATGGTGTTTCCCCAGAAATCTGGAAACCCCATTCAAAAGCTAAATGCCCTGAAATCATTACAGTTCTCCCCTAACTTCGAAACAGCAAAAGAGCTTGGGCTGCACTAAATAGTTTTGGAGTTTTCCCAGTGTGTCTTTTATTTTACCTCTGTAACGCGATTCTACTGAAATACATGACAATGGTGTTTCCCCAGAAATCTGTTAGTCCCTTTCAAAAGCTAAATGCCCTGAAATCACTACAGTCCTCCCCTGACGTCGAAACAGCAAAAGACCTTGGGCTGCACTGATTAGTTTTGAAGTTCTCCCAGTATGTGTTTTATTTTAGCTCTGTAACGCGATTCTACTGAAATACATGACAATGGTGTTTCCCCAGAAATCTGGAAACCCCATTGTGGGAGGGTAGTGGGTGGAGCTTCAGGGAAGGACCAGGAATGACAGCACACAGGAGCCGGAAGTGTCGTTTAGTCCTTGGAGCCCTGTACCATCAATGGTACAGGCAGGATTTTATTTTAACAAACAAAAATAGAACAGTCCAGTATTTCAGAAAATAAACAAGAAAACCACCTGGAATACCAGCGATGGTAAACTCAGGTTTCAAATAAAAAGAATAAACAAAAACGTCTCGTTACAAACAACAATAAAGGAAGCACTGGGTTTCTCCGTGCTACTGCAGTGGTTTCTTCTCACCGCCTCTTGGCCCCTTCCACGGATTACTGGCTTGTCCTGGGTTTCCTCCACTGCGGCAATCCACCAAGGTTCCTTAAAGTTTCAAGCTTCTGCTAATTACAGCAGTTTGATAAAACAAAACAACAACAAAGCACAGCACGTGTTTTCAGTTCAGGACAGGGGCGAATGGCAAAACCATACTGCTTAAATACTGCCAAGTCCCACCCCTGCAATCAGCATGCTGCCTCACGTCAGCCAATCGAATGGAACAGCACAGCTGATTGCAATGATGGGACCTGACGGCGCATGGTTCCACCTTGGTCCAAGATGGCCGCCTGACCCGGAACTTCCTGTATGGTCAGAGTTCAGCCTCCTGACCCAATCACGGTCAACCCTACACACAGCGCCCGGTTGGTCGGGAGGGGAATTACAACAGGGACTCTTTCGAAATCCTGTCACACATCCCCCTCAGAGTGGAGCCAGAGGAACACGGCCAACCCTAACTCCCTAAATGCCCCCCTCCCTTGAAAAAAAATCAGCATTTTGATGCTCCTTACCCGAACGATGTTTAACAGTGAAGTTAAGGGTTGCAGCGCCAGACTCCACCGAGTAATCCGGCGTTTCGTGTCCCTCATCGTGTTTAGCCACTTAAGAGGAGCGTGATCTGTGACAAGAGTGAAGGACCGCCCCAGGAGATAATATCGAAGAGAGTTTGTGGCCCATTTAATGGCCAGGCACTCCTTCTCAATAACTGAGTAGTTGCGCTCCCTTTGAGCCATTTTTTCCTGCTAATGTATAGCACGGGTGTTCTACCCCATCGATCTCCTGGGACAAGATGGGTTCAGACCCACATCCGGCGTCTGTCTGGAGGATGAATTCCCTCTAAAATCTGGTGAAACTAGTGCAGGGGCTTGGCAAAGTATCCGCTTTATCGTGTCAAACGCTTCCTGACACTCATCTGACCATTTTACAGTGTTTGGGCGCTCTTCTTAGTGAGGTCAATCAAGGGGCTAACAATGGTGGAAAACTCGGGATAAAGCGGCGATAATAGCCTGCCAGCCCCAAAAGTGACCTCACTTGAGCCTTGGTTCGTGGGACCGAGTGTCCACCAAGGCCTGGACCTTGAAGCCACTGGTTTCACCCGACCATTACCCATGCTAAAGCCAAGATATTGGGTCTCTTGTTTGTAAGCAGCGCATTTGCCTAGGTTGACTGTTAGCCCGCCTCCCTCAAAGACTGCAGGACAGCCGCCAATCTATCAAAGGTGCTCCTTCCAGGTGGAGCTAAAAATAACCACGTCATCAATATATGCTGCCGCATACTTTGATGATGGGGGGACGTAACACCTGTCCATCAGTCTCTGGAAGGTAGCTGGGGCCCCATGCAAACCGAAGGGCATGGTCTTGAAATGAAACAAGCCATCGGGTAGCAAATGCGGTTTTCTCCTTGGAGCTGGGTGTTAACGGGGATCTGCCAATATCCTTTGTCAGGTCCAGAGTGGACAAGAACCTCGCCTTACCCAGTCTGTCGAGGCTCATCCACTCGAGGCATGGGGTGCGCGACGAACTTAGAGAGCGTTCACCTTTCTAAAATCCACACAGAAAGAGTGGAGCCATCCTTCTTAGGTACCATTACCACAGGACTACACCACTCGCTCTGGGAAGGCTGCACTACTCCCAGCTCGAGCATACTGGCCACTTCCGGCGCATTACCCCGCCGACTTTCCGGGATCCGGTAAGGCCTCTGGCCCGAACACCTGGCGGATAATAATGGCATGTTCAATAATGTCAGTTCTACCGGGCAACTCAGAAAAACATCACTGAATTCCTCAATTAATTGACCCAGCTCCTGTTTCTGAGCGGGAAGTAACTGTTTCCCCCATCGAAATCTTAGTTGTTTGACAGATGGCCCTGCCTCAGGACCAAAATCCTCCTCGGGCTATCATTAGCAATAAACAGGGCTTCTCTGTCTCTCAGGGTTTTAACAAATTTACATGATAAATTTGGAGTGGTTTCGATGGTCGGGCTGCCTGATTTCATAATTCACTCTCCCTATAGCCGAACCACCTCATAAGGCCCCTGCCACTTGGCAAACAACTTAGATTCGGCTGTGGAAGGAGCAGCAGTACCTTATCTCCAGGTCGAAAAGTCCAAATTCGTGCTTTTTTGATTGTACTGCTGCTGCTGCTGATGCCATGAGCAAGCAGGTTCTCTTGAGCCAAGCACCGACTAATTCTAAGCGATCTCTTAGCAGTAGTAATGTATTTGACTACATTTTTTTTTTTTTTAGAAGTAGAGGTTTGGTCCTCCCACCCTTCTGCGGAACAGATCGAGAATGCCCCGGGGTTGTCTCCCATATAGCAGCTCAAGCGGGGAGAACCTGTTGAACTCTGTGGCACCTCTCTCACTGCGAACATCAGGAAGGAGGAGTTTTGCCCAATGTTTTTGTTCCTGGTTCACAAATCGCCTCAGCATCTGCTTCAGGGTCTGATTAAACCTTTCCACCAGGCCATCTGTCTGCGGATGGTACACAGAGGTCCTGATGGGGACGGATTTTTCAAAATTTTGTATACTTCTTTGAGGGGTATCGGACATGAAGTTGGTTCCCTGATCCGTCAGAATCTCTTTGGGCACCCCTACTCTAGCAATGATCTTAACTAGTTCTTTAGCAATGGCGTGGCACTAGTGGGCGCGAGTGGCACCGCCTCCTGGATATCAGTAGCATAATCCACCATTACTAGAATGTGCGTATATCCAGAATCAGAAGGGATGCACTGGGCCCACTATGTCCATGGCTATCGATCGAAGGAGTACAAACCGGGGGCAGTGGGACCAGCGGGGCAGGCGAACCCCCCGGCGCTACTCTCTGGCAATCTGGGACACTCCGCTACATATTTCCTCACATCCACGTGGAGTCCCATCCAATAAAACCGGGCCAGTATTGGTTTCAAAGGTCTTTTCCCGCCCCAGGTGGCCAGAAAAGGGAATATCATGTGCCAACGCGCATGACCTCTGGTCGAAAGACCCCGAACCAATAATTGGGTTACAGGCTGTCCTGTGCCGGGGCTTGGGATACCCTCGCCACAGCAAATGCCCCATCACGATGAAGTGAGGAAATGTGAGCCGCGGCTTCAACTTCCTTCCCTCGACAGGCCAGACCGCCCCGGATGTGCACCAGAGTGGGGTCGTTACTTTGCTCCACTCTAGGTCCACACCGGTCCCAGACCGGGTATGCCGGCGGGGCCACAGTAACTTCTGCTCTAGGGATCTCAGTAACCCGCTCCCGCTGGTCACACTGGACACCACCCCTTCTGTGTTAGTTTGACAGGCAAAGCAGACTCCCACCAATCCCAGCCTTGCCTCATTAATGCCCCTCAAGTTTCTCGGCCCTCCGCTCTCTTTTAGTTTTATGGGGCGAACCTGGAGTAAATATGTCGGCCTGCAAGGGAAGATCCGGCCAATTGGATCCCCGTTGCGACCACCTCTTCTACAATAGGTGGCCGAGCCGCATTGACCTTAACTTGTGTATAGTAAGGCCAATCTCGACCCAAAATTACTGGGTATGGCACCTTTTTTGACGGCCACGACTACGTGGCACGTCCACTTTCCACAGTCATTCTAACTTTAGTGGTAGGATCGCCTTGGTTTCTCCATGAATACCGCGAGATGGTCACAGACCCTGTGGCCGCCAGGCGTACCCTCAAGAGAGCAGACCGAATTATAGTGTGACTACACCTGGAGTCCACTAATGCGTGGGTACTCATATTACCAACAACTCACATTAATAATGCAAGGCCCCTCCGACCCCTTCCCCTGTACTCACCACCCTCTCGTCCGGACACCGCAAGCCCGTCACCTCCATTGGCGGCAGGACAGAATCTGGCGATGTGTCCCACCTCATGGCACGAAGCAGGGGAAGGCAACGCTGTGGGAGATGGCTGCTTGTCCTTGGTCCACCACTGGGGGGGTCAGGGATTCTCTCTGGCCCAGCTGGGAGCTAACCTCGGTCTCCACTTTGGGTCGAGGCTCAAAGGGCGGGGGAAAACTGAAGGCCTCGCTGCAGTCCTTGGGGTGCGCTGGTAAAGGGCGATGCTTCACTGGGACTGCTG
This sequence comes from Huso huso, assembly GCA_036884735.1. NCBI lineage: Eukaryota > Metazoa > Chordata > Actinopteri > Acipenseriformes > Acipenseridae > Huso > Huso huso. The sequence continues at coordinate 51,889,822 of CM072663.1, read as the reverse complement.
GGGCTGGACTGGGGTCCACCGAAGCAGTGAATCCTCGAAAGCCTCCGCCAGCTCGGCGGCCTTGTCCATCGCCTCGGGACTGTGGCGCGACCCAGGCTCGAGTCTCTGGTTCCAACACCTCCAGGAACTGGTCAACCCCCACAGACTCCATGATTTGTTGGGTGGTCCGTTCAGTGGGGCGCTTAGCCAGCGGGTCAGATGGTCCCAGAGTTGCTGGGCGCGATGCGGGGCGGGTTCCCTCTGGACGCTTGTAGGTCCGGAAAGCCCGGCAATGCGTTCAGGGGGTGATATTGAGGCGTTGGAGGATAGCTGCCTTCACCTGGGGATAATCCTCCGCTGCCACATTGCTCAGGGCCCGGTATGCTGCCTGCGCCTCACCAGTCAGACAGGGGCGAGTTGTGCCGCCCAACATCTGGCTGGCCACCCTGACACTGTAGCCACCCGCTCAAACGTGGTCAGGAAGGCCTCGGGTCATCTTCTGAGGTCATCTTTGCAGCGGATTTTGGGCGTCGGCTGCGCTGGTCCTCAGCTGCTGCGGCGGGACCTGGGCTTGGGCCTGGGCCTGGGCCACTACCAAATTCTGAATGGCCAGACACATGGCCGCCATCTTGTCAGCCATCGGCGGTCAGATGGGCTGAACGCTCAGCATCCCTCTGAGCATCCCGTTCTTCCAGCCCGCTCTATACCGTCACGGTGTCTCTCCTGATCCTCAAGGCGGCTTGCAGGGTGTGCGGTCCATGCTCACCCTACTTCTGACACCACCTTGTGGGAGGTAGTGGGTGGAGCTTCAGGAAGGACCAGGAATGACAGCACACAGGAGCGGAAGTGTTGTTTAGTCCTGGAGCCCTGTACCATCAATGGTACAGGCAGGATTTTATTTTAACAAACAAAAATAGAACAGTCCAGTATTTCAGAAAATAAACAAGAAAACCACCTGGAATACCAGCGATGGTAAACTCAGGTTTCAAAATAAAAGAATAAACAAAAGCGTCGTTACAAACAACAATAAAGGAAGCACTGGGTTTCTCCGTGCTACTGCAGTGGGTTTCTTCTCACCGCCTCTTGGCCCCTTCCACGGATTACTGGCTTGTCCTGGGTTTCCTCCACTGCGGCAATCACATTAAAGGTTCCTTAAAGTTTCAAGCTTCTGCGAATTACAGCAGTTTGATAAAACAAAACAACAACAAAGCACAGCACGTGTTTTCAGTTCAGGACAGGGGCGAATGGCTGAAAACCATACTGCTTAAATACTGCCAAGTCCCACCCCATTACAGTCCTCCCTAACGTCGAAACAGCAAAAGAGCTTGGGCTGCACTGATTAGTTTTGGAGTTGTCCCAGTATGTTTTATTTTAGCTGCTGTAACGGATTCTACTGAAATACATGACGAGGTGTTTCCCAGAAATCTGAAACCCCATTCAAAAGCTAAATGCCCTAAAATCATTACAGTCCTCCCTAACATGAAACAGCAAAAGAGCTTGGGCTGCACTGATTAGTTTTGGAGTTGTCCCAGTATGTGTTTTATTTTAGCTCTGTAACGCGATTCTACTGAAATACATGACAATGGTGTTTCCCAGAAATCTGGAAACCCCATTCAAAAGCTAAATGCCCTGAAATCATTACAGTCCTCCCCTAACTTCGAAACAGCAAAAGAGCTTGGGCTGCACTGATTAGTTTTGGAGTTGTCCCAGTATGTGTTTTATTTTAGCTCTGTAACGCGATTCTACTGAAATACATGACAATGGTGTTTCCCCAGAAATCTGGAAACCCCATTCAAAAGCTAAATGCCCTGAAATCATTACAGTCCTCCCCTAACTTCGAAACAGCAAAAGAGCTTGGGCTGCACTGATTAGTTTTGGAGTTGTCCCAGTATGTGTTTTATTTTAGCTCTGTAACGCGATTCTACTGAAATACATGACAATGGTGTTCCCCAGAAATATGGAAACCCCATTCAAAAGCTAAATGCCCTAAAATCATTACAGTCCTCCCTAACGTCGAAACAGCAAAAGAGCTTGGGCTGCACTGATTAGTTTTGGAGTTGTCCCAGTATGTGTTTTATTTTAGCTCTGTAACGCGATTCTACCGAAATACATGACGATGGTGTTTCCCCAGAAATCTGGAAACCCCATTCAAAAGCTAAATGCCCTAAAATCATTACAGTCCTCCCCTAACGTCGAAACAGCAAAAGAGCTTGGGCTGCACTGATTAGTTTTGGAGTTGTCCCAGTATGTGTTTTATTTTAGCTCTGTAACGATTCTACTGAAATACATGACAATGGTGTTTCCCCAGAAATCTGGAAACCCCATTCAAAAGCTAAATGCCCTGAAATCATTACAGTCCTCCCCTAACATCGAAACAGCAAAAGAGCTTGGGCTGCACTGATTAGTTTTGGAGTTGTCCCAGTATGTGTTTTATTTTAGCTCTGTAACGCGATTCTACTGAAATACATGACAATGGTGTTTCCCCAGAAATCTGGAAACCCCATTCAAAAGCTAAATGCCCTAAAATCATTACAGTCCTCCCCTAACATCGAAACAGCAAAAGAGCTTGGGCTGCACTGATTAGTTTTGGAGTTGTCCCAGTATGTGTTTTATTTTAGCTCTGTAACGCGATTCTACTGAAATACATAACAGTGGTGTTTCCCCAGAAATCTGGAAACCCCATTCAAAAGCTAAATGCCCTGAAATCATTACAGTCCTCCCCTAACGTCGAAACAGCAAAAGAGCTTGGGCTGCACTGATTAGTTTTGGAGTTGTCCCAGTATGTGTTTTATTTTAGCTCTGTAACGCGTTTCTACTGAAATACATGACAATGGTGTTTCCCCAGAAATCTGGAAACCCCATTCAAAAGCTAAATGCCCTAAAATCATTACAGTCCTCCCCTAACGTCGAAACAGCAAAAGAGCTTGGGCTGCACTGATTAGTTTTGGAGTTGTCCCAGTATGTGTTTTATTTTAGCTCTGTAACGCGATTCTACTGAAATACATAACAATGGTGTTTCCCCAGAAATCTGGAAACCCCATTCAAAAGCTAAATGCCCTAAAATCATTACAGTCCTCCCCTAACTTCGAAACAGCAAAAGAGCTTGGGCTGCACTGATTAGTTTTGGAGTTGTCCCAGTATGTGTTTTATTTTAGCTCTGTAACGCGATTCTACTGAAATACATAACAGATGGTGTTTCCCAGAAATCTGGAAACCCCATTCAAAAGCTAAATGCCCTGAAATCATTACAGTCCTCCCTAACTTCGAAACAGCAAAAGAGCTTGGGCTGCACTGATTAGTTTTGGAGTTGTCCCAGTATGTGTTTTATTTTAGCTCTGTAACGCGATTCTACTGAAATACATGACAATGGTGTTTCCCCAGAAATCTGGAAACCCCATTCAAAAGCTAAATGCCCTAAAATCATTACAGTCCTCCCCTAACGTCGAAACAGCAAAAGAGCTTGGGCTGCACTGATTAGTTTTGGAGTTGTCCCAGTATGTGTTTTATTTTAGCTCTGTAACGCGATTCTACTGAAATACATGACAATGGTGTTTCCCAGAAATCTGGAAACCCCATTCAAAAGCTAAATGCCCTGAAATCATTACAGTCCTCCCTAACGTCGAAACAGCAAAAGAGCTTGGGCTGCACTGATTAGTTTTGGAGTTGTCCCAGTATGTGTTTTATTTTAGCTCTGTAACGCGATTCTACTGAAATACATGACGATGGTGTTTCCCCAGAAATCTGGAAACCCCATTCAAAAGCTAAATGCCCTAAAATCATTACAGTCCTCCCTAACGTCGAAACAGCAAAAGAGCTTGGGCTGCACTGATTAGTTTTGGAGTTGTCCCAGTATGTGTTTTATTTTAGCTCTGTAACGCGATTCTACTGAAATACATGACGATGGTGTTTCCCCAGAAATCTGGAAACCCCATTCAAAAGCTAAATGCCTAAAATCATTACAGTCCTCCCCTAACGTCGAAACAGCAAAAGAGCTTGGGCTGCACTGATTAGTTTTGGAGTTGTCCCAGTATGTGTTTTATTTTAGCTCTGTAACGCGATTCTACTGAAATACATGACGATGGTGTTTCCCCAGAAATCTGGAAACCCCATTCAAAAGCTAAATGCCCTAAAATCATTACAGTCCTCCCCTAACGTCGAAACAGCAAAAGAGCTTGGGCTGCACTGATTAGTTTTGGAGTTGTCCCAGTATGTGTTTTATTTTAGCTCTGTAACGCGTTTCTACCGAAATACATGACGATGGTGTTCCCCAGAAATCTGGAAACCCCATTCAAAAGCTAAATGCCCTGAAATCATTACAGTCCTCCCCTAACTTCGAAACAGCAAAAGAGCTTGGGCTGCACTGATTAGTTTTGGAGTTGTCCCAGTATGTGTTTTATTTTAGCTCTGTAACGCGATTCTACTGAAAATACATGACGATGGTGTTTCCCCAGAAATCTGGAAACCCCATTCAAAAGCTAAATGCCCTAAAATCATTCAGTCCCCCTAACTTCGAAACAGCAAAAGAGCTTGGGCTGCACTGATTAGTTTTGGAGTTGTCCCAGTATGTGTTTTATTTTAGCTCTGTAACGCGTTTCTACCGAAATACATGACGATGGTGTTTCCCCAGAAATCTGGAAACCCCATTCAAAAGCTAAATGCCCTAAAATCATTACAGTCCTCCCCTAACGTCGAAACAGCAAAAGAGCTTGGGCTGCACTGATTAGTTTTGGAGTTGTCCCAGTATGTGTTTTATTTTAGCTCTGTAACGCGATTCTACTGAAATACATGACAATGGTGTTTCCCCAGAAATCTGAAACCCCATTCAAAAGCTAAATGCCCTGAAATCATTACAGTCCTCCCTAACTTCGAAACAGCAAAAGAGCTTGGGCTGCACTGATTAGTTTTGGAGTTGTCCCAGTATGTGTTTTATTTTAGCTCTGTAACGCGATTCTACTGAAATACATGACAATGGTGTTTCCCCAGAAATCTGGAAACCCCATTCAAAAGCTAAATGCCCTAAAATCATTACAGTCCTCCCTAACGTCGAAACAGCAAAAGAGCTTGGGCTGCACTGATTAGTTTTGAGTTGTCCCAGTATGTGTTTTATTTTAGCTCTGTAACGCGATTCTACTGAAATACATGACGATGGTGTTTCCCCAGAAATCTGGAAACCCCATTCAAAAGCTAAATGCCCTAAAATCATTACAGTCCTCCCTAACGTCGAAACAGCAAAAGAGCTTGGGCTGCACTGATTAGTTTTGGAGTTGTCCCAGTATGTGTTTTATTTTAGCTCTGTAACGCGATTCTACTGAAATACATGACTATGGTGTTTCCCCAGAAATCTGGAAACCCCATTCAAAAGCTAAATGCCCTGAAATCATTACAGTCCTCCCCTAACGTCAAAACAGCAAAAGAGCTTGGGCTGCACTGATTAGTTTTGGAGTTGTCCCAGTATGTGTTTTATTTTAGCTCTGTAACGCGATTCTACTGAAATACATGACAATGGTGTTTCCCCAGAAATCTGGAAACCCCATTCAAAAGCTAAATGCCCTGAAATCATTACAGTCCTCCCCTAACGTCGAAACAGCAAAAGAGCTTGGGCTGCACTGATTAGTTTTGGAGTTGTCCCAGTATGTGTTTTATTTTAGCTCTGTAACGCGATTCTACTGAAATACATGACGATGGTGTTTCCCCAGAAATCTGGAAACCCCATTCAAAAGCTAAATGCCCTGAAATCATTACAGTCCTCCCTAACGTCGAAACAGCAAAAGAGCTTGGGCTGCACTGATTAGTTTTGGAGTTGTCCCAGTATGTGTTTTATTTTAGCTCTGTAACGCGATTCTACTGAAATACATGACAATGGTGTTTCCCCAGAAATCTGGAAACCCCATTCAAAAGCTAAATGCCCTAAAATCATTACAGTCCTCCCTAACGTCGAAACAGCAAAAGAGCTTGGGCTGCACTGATTAGTTTTGGAGTTGTCCCAGTATGTGTTTTATTTTAGCTCTGTAACGCGATTCTACTGAAATACATGACGATGGTGTTTCCCAGAAATCTGGAAACCCCATTCAAAAGCTAAATGCCCTAAAATCATTACAGTCCTCCCTAACGTCGAAACAGCAAAAGAGCTTGGGCTGCACTGATTAGTTTTGGAGTTGTCCCAGTATGTGTTTTATTTTAGCTCTGTAACGCGATTCTACTGAAATACATGACGATGGTGTTTCCCCAGAAATCTGGAAACCCCATTCAAAAGCTAAATGCCCTGAAATCATTACAGTCCTCCCCTAACTTCGAAACAGCAAAAGAGCTTGGGCTGCACTGATTAGTTTTGGAGTTGTCCCAGTATGTGTTTTATTTTAGCTCTGTAACGCGATTCTACTGAAATACAAATACATGACGATGGTGTTTCCCCAGAAATCTGGAAACCCCATTCAAAAGCTAAATGCCCTAAAATCATTACAGTCCTCCCTAACGTCGAAACAGCAAAAGAGCTTGGGCTGCACTGATTAGTTTTGGAGTTGTCCCAGTATGTGTTTTATTTTAGCTCTGTAACGCGATTCTACTGAAATACATGACGATGGTGTTTCCCCAGAAATCTGGAAACCCCATTCAAAAGCTAAATGCCCTAAAATCATTACAGTCCTCCCCTAACGTCGAAACAGCAAAAGAGCTTGGGCTGCACTGATTAGTTTTGGAGTTGTCCCAGTATGTGTTTTATTTTAGCTCTGTAACGCGATTCTACTGAAATACATGACGATGGTGTTCCCCAGAAATCTGGAAACCCCATTCAAAAAGCTAAATGCCCTAAAATCATTACAGTCCTCCCCTAACGTCGAAACAGCAAAAGAGCTTGGGCTGCACTGATTAGTTTTGGAGTTGTCCCAGTATGTGTTTTATTTTAGCTCTGTAACGCGATTCTACTGAAATACATGACAATGGTGTTTCCCCAGAAATCTGGAAACCCCATTCAAAAGCTAAATGCCCTGAAATCATTACAGTCCTCCCCTAACGTCGAAACAGCAAAAGAGCTTGGGCTGCACTGATTAGTTTTGGAGTTGTCCCAGTATGTGTTTTATTTTAGCTCTGTAACGCTGCTTTCTACTGAAATACATGACGATGGTGTTTCCCAGAAATCTGGAAACCCATTCAAAAGCTAAATGCCCTAAAATCATTACAGTCCTCCCCTAACGTCGAAACAGCAAAAGAGCTTGGGCTGCACTGATTAGTTTTGGAGTTGTCCCAGTATGTGTTTTATTTTAGCTCTGTAACGCGATTCTACTGAAATACATGACAATGGTGTTTCCCCAGAAATCTGGAAACCCCATTCAAAAGCTAAATGCCCTAAAATCATTACAGTCCTCCCCTAACTTCGAAACAGCAAAAGAGCTTGGGCTGCACTGATTAGTTTTGGAGTTGTCCCAGTATGTGTTTTATTTTAGCTCTGTAACGCGATTCTTGAAAATACATGACGATGGTGTTTCCCCAGAAATCTGGAAACCCCATTCAAAAGCTAAATGCCCTAAAATCATTACAGTCCTCCCCTAACGTCGAAACAGCAAAAGAGCTTGGGCTGCACTGATTAGTTTTGGAGTTGTCCCAGTATGTGTTTTATTTTAGCTCTGTAACGCGATTCTACTGAAATACATATGAGATGGTGTTTCCCAGAAATCTGGAAACCCCATTCAAAAGCTAAATGCCCTGAAATCATTACAGTCCTCCCCTAACGTCGAAACAGCAAAAGAGCTTGGGCTGCACTGATTAGTTTTGGAGTTGTCCCAGTATGTGTTTTATTTTAGCTCTGTAACGCGATTCTACTGAAATACATGACAATGGTGTTTCCCCAGAAATCTGGAAACCCCATTCAAAAGCTAAATGCCCTGAAATCATTACAGTCCTCCCCTAACTTCGAAACAGCAAAAGAGCTTGGGCTGCACTGATTAGTTTTGGAGTTGTCCCAGTATGTGTTTTATTTTAGCTCTGTAACGCTGATTCTACTGAAATACATGACGATGGTGTTTCCCAGAAATCTGGAAACCCCATTCAAAAGCTAAATGCCCTAAAATCATTACAGTCCTCCCTAACGTCGAAACAGCAAAAGAGCTTGGGCTGCACTGATTAGTTTTGAGTTGTCCCAGTATGTGTTTTATTTTAGCTCTGTAACGCGATTCTACTGAAATACATGACAGATGGTGTTTCCCCAGAAATCTGGAAACCCCATTCAAAAGCTAAATGCCCTGAAATCATTACAGTCCTCCCCTAACTTCGAAACAGCAAAAGAGCTTGGGCTGCACTGATTAGTTTTGGAGTTGTCCCAGTATGTGTTTTATTTTAGCTCTGTAACGCGATTCTACTGAAATACATGACGATGGTGTTTCCCCAGAAATCTGGAAACCCCATTCAAAAGCTAAATGCCCTAAAATCATTACAGTCCTCCCCTAACGTCGAAACAGCAAAAGAGCTTGGGCTGCACTGATTAGTTTTGGAGTTGTCCCAGTATGTGTTTTATTTTAGCTCTGTAACGCTGATTCTACTGAAATACATGACAATGGTGTTTCAGAAATCTGGAAACCCCATTCAAAAGCTAAATGCCCTAAAATCATTACAGTCCTCCCCTAACGTCGAAACAGCAAAAGAGCTTGGGCTGCACTGATTAGTTTTGGAGTTGTCCCAGTATGTGTTTTATTTTAGCTCTGTAACGCGATTCTACCGAAATACATGACAGAGGTGTATCCCAGAAATCTGGAAACCCCATTCAAAAGCTAAATGCCCTGAAATCATTACAGTCTCCCCTAACGTCGAAACAGCAAAAGAGCTTGGGCTGCACTGATTAGTTTTGGAGTTGTCCCAGTATGTGTTTTATTTTAGCTCTGTAACGCTGCTTTCTACTGAAATACATGACGATGGTGTTTCCCCAGAAATCTGGAAACCCCATTCAAAAGCTAAATGCCCTGAAATCATTACAGTCCTCCCCTAACGTCGAAACAGCAAAAGAGCTTGGGCTGCACTGATTAGTTTTGGAGTTGTCCCAGTATGTGTTTTATTTTAGCTCTGTAACGCGATTCTACTGAAATACATGACGATGGTGTTTTTCAGAAATCTGGAAACCCCATTCAAAAGCTAAATGCCCTAAAATCATTACAGTCCTCCCCTAACGTCGAAACAGCAAAAGAGCTTGGGCTGCACTGATTAGTTTTGGAGTTGTCCCAGTATGTGTTTTATTTTAGCTCTGTAACGCGATTCTACTGAAATACATGACGATGGTGTTTCCCCAGAAATCTGGAAACCCCATTCAAAAGCTAAATGCCCTGAAATCATTACAGTCCTCCCTAACGTCGAAACAGCAAAAGAGCTTGGGCTGCACTGATTAGTTTTGGAGTTGTCCCAGTATGTGTTTTATTTTAGCTCTGTAACGCGATTCTACTGAAATACATGACAGATGGTGTTTCCCAGAAATCTGGAAACCCCATTCAAAAGCTAAATGCCCTGAAATCATTACAGTCCTCCCCTAACTTCGAAACAGCAAAAGAGCTTGGGCTGCACTGATTAGTTTTGGAGTTGTCCCAGTATGTGTTTTATTTTAGCTCTGTAACGCGATTCTACTGAAATACATGACGATGGTGTTTCCCCAGAAATCTGGAAACCCCATTCAAAAGCTAAATGCCCTAAAATCATTACAGTCCTCCCTAACGTCGAAACAGCAAAAGAGCTTGGGCTGCACTGATTAGTTTTGGAGTTGTCCCAGTATGTGTTTTATTTTAGCTCTGTAACGCGATTCTACTGAAATACATGACGATGGTGTTCCCCAGAAATCTGGAAACCCCATTCAAAAGCTAAATGCCCTAAAATCATTACAGTCCTCCCCTAACGTCGAAACAGCAAAAGAGCTTGGGCTGCACTGATTAGTTTTGGAGTTGTCCCAGTATGTGTTTTATTTTAGCTCTGTAACGATTCTACTGAAATACATGACGATGGTGTTTCCCCAGAAATCTGGAAACCCCATTCAAAAGCTAAATGCCCTAAAATCATTACAGTCCTCCCCTAACTTCGAAACAGCAAAAGAGCTTGGGCTGCACTGATTAGTTTTGGAGTTGTCCCAGTATGTGTTTTATTTTAGCTCTGTAAACGATTCTACTGAAATACATGACGATGGTGTTCCCCAGAAATCTGGAAACCCCATTCAAAAGCTAAATGCCCTAAAATCATTACAGTCCTCCCCTAACTTCGAAACAGCAAAAGAGCTTGGGCTGCACTGATTAGTTTTGGAGTTGTCCCAGTATGTGTTTTATTTTAGCTCTGTAACGCGTTTCTACCGAAATACATGACGATGGTGTTTCCCCAGAAATCTGGAAACCCCATTCAAAAGCTAAATGCCCTAAAATCATTACAGTCCTCCCCTAACGTCGAAACAGCAAAAGAGCTTGGGCTGCACTGATTAGTTTTGAGTTGTCCCAGTATGTGTTTTATTTTAGCTCTGTAACGCTGCGATTACTGAAATACATGACGATGGTGTTTCCCCAGAAATCTGGAAACCCCATTCAAAAGCTAAATGCCCTAAAATCATTACAGTCCTCCCCTAACTTCGAAACAGCAAAAGAGCTTGGGCTGCACTGATTAGTTTTGGAGTTGTCCCAGTATGTGTTTTATTTTAGCTCTGTAACGCGATTCTACTGAAATACATGACGATGGTGTTTCCCCAGAAATCTGGAAACCCCATTCAAAAGCTAAATGCCCTGAAATCATTACAGTCCTCCCCTAACGTCGAAACAGCAAAAGAGCTTGGGCTGCACTGATTAGTTTTGGAGTTGTCCCAGTATGTGTTTTATTTTAGCTCTGTAATGATTCTACTGAAATACATGACAGATGGTGTATTACAGAAATCTGGAAACCCCATTCAAAAGCTAAATGCCCTAAAATCATTACAGTCCTCCCTAACGTCGAAACAGCAAAAGAGCTTGGGCTGCACTGATTAGTTTTGGAGTTGTCCCAGTATGTGTTTTATTTTAGCTCTGTAACGCGTTTCTACCGAAATACATGACGATGGTGTTTCCCCAGAAATCTGAAACCCCATTCAAAAGCTAAATGCCCTAAAATCATTACAGTCCTCCCTAACGTCGAAACAGCAAAAGAGCTTGGGCTGCACTGATTAGTTTTGGAGTTGTCCCAGTATGTGTTTTATTTTAGCTCTGTAACGCGTTTCTACCGAAATACATGACGATGGTGTTTCCCCAGAAATCTGGAAACCCCATTCAAAAGCTAAATGCCCTGAAATCATTACAGTCCTCCCCTAACGTCGAAACAGCAAAAGAGCTTGGGCTGCACTGATTAGTTTTGGAGTTGTCCCAGTATGTGTTTTATTTTAGCTCTGTAACGCTGATTCTACTGAAATACATGACGATGGTGTTTCCCCAGAAATCTGGAAACCCCATTCAAAAAGCTAAATGCCCTAAAATCATTACAGTCCTCCCCTAACGTCGAAACAGCAAAAGAGCTTGGGCTGCACTGATTAGTTTTGGAGTTGTCCCAGTATGTGTTTTATTTTAGCTCTGTAACGCGATTCTACTGAAATACATAACAGAGGTGTTTCCCCAGAAATCTGGAAACCCCATTCAAAAGCTAAATGCCCTGAAATCATTACAGTCCTCCCCTAACTTCGAAACAGCAAAAGAGCTTGGGCTGCACTGATTAGTTTTGAGTTGTCCCAGTATGTGTTTTATTTTAGCTCTGTAACGCGATTCTACTGAAATACATGACAATGGTGTTTCCCCAGAAATCTGGAAACCCCATTCAAAAGCTAAATGCCCTAAAATCATTACAGTCCTCCCCTAACGTCGAAACAGCAAAAGAGCTTGGGCTGCACTGATTAGTTTTGGAGTTGTCCCAGTATGTGTTTTATTTTAGCTCTGTAACGCGCTTTCTACTGAAATACATGACAGATGGTGTTTCCCCAGAAATCTGGAAACCCCATTCAAAAGCTAAATGCCCTAAAATCATTACAGTCCTCCCCTAACTTCGAAACAGCAAAAGAGCTTGGGCTGCACTGATTAGTTTTGGAGTTGTCCCAGTATGTGTTTTATTTTAGCTCTGTAACGCGTTTCTACCGAAATACATGACGATGGTGTTTCCCCAGAAATCTGGAAACCCCATTCAAAAGCTAAATGCCCTAAAATCATTACAGTCCTCCCTAACGTCGAAACAGCAAAAGAGCTTGGGCTGCACTGATTAGTTTTGAGTTGTCCCAGTATGTGTTTTATTTTAGCTCTGTAACGCGATTCTACTGAAATACATGACGATGGTGTTTCCCCAGAAATCTGGAAACCCCATTCAAAAGCTAAATGCCCTAAAATCATTACAGTCCTCCCTAACGTCGAAACAGCAAAAGAGCTTGGGCTGCACTGATTAGTTTTGGAGTTGTCCCAGTATGTGTTTTATTTTAGCTCTGTAACGCGTTTCTACCGAAATACATGACGATGGTGTTTCCCCAGAAATCTGGAAACCCCATTCAAAAGCTAAATGCCCTAAAATCATTACAGTCCTCCCTAACGTCGAAACAGCAAAAGAGCTTGGGCTGCACTGATTAGTTTTGGAGTTGTCCCAGTATGTGTTTTATTTTAGCTCTGTAACGCGCGATTCTACTGAAATACATGACGATGGTGTTTCCCCAGAAATCTGGAAACCCCATTCAAAAGCTAAATGCCCTAAAATCATTACAGTCCTCCCCTAACGTCGAAACAGCAAAAGAGCTTGGGCTGCAACTGATTAGTTTTGGAGTTGTCCCAGTATGTGTTTTATTTTAGCTCTGTAACGCGATTCTACTGAAATACATAACAGATGGTGTTCCCCAGAAATCTGGAAACCCCATTCAAAAGCTAAATGCCCTGAAATCATTACAGTCCTCCCCTAACGTCGAAAAACAGCAAAAGAGCTTGGGCTGCACTGATTAGTTTTGGAGTTGTCCCAGTATGTGTTTTATTTTAGCTCTGTAACGCGATTCTACTGAAAATACATGACGATGGTGTTTCCCCAGAAATCTGGAAACCCCATTCAAAAGCTAAATGCCCTGAAATCATTACAGTCCTCCCCTAACTTCGAAACAGCAAAAGAGCTTGGGCTGCACTGATTAGTTTTGGAGTTGTCCCAGTATGTGTTTTATTTTAGCTCTGTAAACGCGATTCTACTGAAATACATGACGATGGTGTATCCCCAGAAATCTGGAAACCCCATTCAAAAGCTAAATGCCCTAAAATCATTACAGTCCTCCCCTAACGTCGAAACAGCAAAAGAGCTTGGGCTGCACTGATTAGTTTTGGAGTTGTCCCAGTATGTGTTTTATTTTAGCTCTGTAACGCGTTTCTACCGAAATACATGACGATGGTGTTTCCCCAGAAATCTGGAAACCCCATTCAAAAGCTAAATGCCCTAAAATCATTACAGTCCTCCCCTAACTTCGAAACAGCAAAAGAGCTTGGGCTGCACTGATTAGTTTTGGAGTTGTCCCAGTATGTGTTTTATTTTAGCTCTGTAACGCGATTCTACTGAAATACATGACGATGGTGTTTCCCAGAAATCTGGAAACCCCATTCAAAAGCTAAATGCCCTAAAATCATTACAGTCCTCCCTAACTTCGAAACAGCAAAAGAGCTTGGGCTGCACTGATTAGTTTTGAGTTGTCCCAGTATGTGTTTTATTTTAGCTCTGTAACGCGATTCTACTGAAATACATGACAATGGTGTTTCCCCAGAAATCTGGAAACCCCATTCAAAAGCTAAATGCCCTGAAATCATTACAGTCCTCCCTAACTTCGAAACAGCAAAAGAGCTTGGGCTGCACTGATTAGTTTTGGAGTTGTCCCAGTATGTGTTTTATTTTAGCTCTGTAACGCGATTCTACTGAAATACATAACGATGGTGTATCCCCAGAAATCTGGAAACCCCATTCAAAAGCTAAATGCCCTGAAATCATTACAGTCCTCCCTAACTTCGAAACAGCAAAAGAGCTTGGGCTGCACTGATTAGTTTTGGAGTTGTCCCAGTATGTGTTTTATTTTAGCTCTGTAACGCTGCTTTCTACTGAAATACATGACGATGGTGTTTCCCAGAAATCTGGAAACCCCATTCAAAAGCTAAATGCCCTAAAATCATTACAGTCCCCCCTAACGTCGAAACAGCAAAAGAGCTTGGGCTGCACTGATTAGTTTTGGAGTTGTCCCAGTATGTGTTTTATTTTAGCTCTGTAACGCGATTCTACTGAAATACATGACGATGGTGTTTCCCCAGAAATCTGGAAACCCCATTCAAAAGCTAAATGCCCTAAAATCATTACAGTCCTCCCTAACGTCGAAACAGCAAAAGAGCTTGGGCTGCACTGATTAGTTTTGGAGTTGTCCCAGTATGTGTTTTATTTTAGCTCTGTAACGCGATTCTACTGAAATACATGACAGATGGTGTATCCCCAGAAATCTGGAAACCCCATTCAAAAGCTAAATGCCCTGAAATCATTACAGTCCTCCCTAACTTCGAAACAGCAAAAGAGCTTGGGCTGCACTGATTAGTTTTGAGTTGTCCCAGTATGTGTTTTATTTTAGCTCTGTAACGCTTTCTACTGAAATACATGACGATGGTGTTTCCCCAGAAATCTGGAAACCCCATTCAAAAGCTAAATGCCCTAAAATCATTACAGTCCTCCCCTAACGTCGAAACAGCAAAAGAGCTTGGGCTGCACTGATTAGTTTTGAGTTGTCCCAGTATGTGTTTTATTTTAGCTCTGTAACGCGCTTCTACTACTGAAATACATGACGATGGTGTATCCCCAGAAATCTGGAAACCCCATTCAAAAGCTAAATGCCCTGAAATCATTACAGTCCTCCCCTAACGTCGAAACAGCAAAAGAGCTTGGGCTGCACTGATTAGTTTTGGAGTTGTCCCAGTATGTGTTTTATTTTAGCTCTGTAACGCGATTCTACTGAAATACATGACAGATGGTGTTTCCCCAGAAATCTGGAAACCCCATTCAAAAGCTAAATGCCCTAAAATCATTACAGTCCTCCCCTAACTTCGAAACAGCAAAAGAGCTTGGGCTGCACTGATTAGTTTTGAGTTGTCCCAGTATGTGTTTTATTTTAGCTCTGTAACGCGCTTTTCTACTGAAATACATGACGATGGTGTTTCCCAGAAATCTGGAAACCCCATTCAAAAGCTAAATGCCCTAAAATCATTACAGTCCTCCCCTAACGTCGAAACAGCAAAAGAGCTTGGGCTGCACTGATTAGTTTTGGAGTTGTCCCAGTATGTGTTTTATTTTAGCTCTGTAACGCGTTTCTACCGAAATACATGACGATGGTGTTCCCCAGAAATCTGGAAACCCCATTCAAAAGCTAAATGCCCTAAAATCATTACAGTCCTCCCCTAACGTCGAAACAGCAAAAGAGCTTGGGCTGCACTGATTAGTTTTGGAGTTGTCCCAGTATGTGTTTTATTTTAGCTCTGTAACGCGATTCTACTGAAATACATGACGATGGGTGTTCCCCAGAAATCTGGAAACCCCATTCAAAAGCTAAATGCCCTAAAATCATTACAGTCCTCCCCTAACGTCGAAACAGCAAAAGAGCTTGGGCTGCACTGATTAGTTTTGGAGTTGTCCCAGTATGTGTTTTATTTTAGCTCTGTAACGCGTTTCTACCGAATACATGACGATGGTGTATCCCCAGAAATCTGGAAACCCCATTCAAAAGCTAAATGCCCTAAAATCATTACAGTCCTCCCCTAACTTCGAAACAGCAAAAGAGCTTGGGCTGCACTGATTAGTTTTGGAGTTGTCCCAGTATGTGTTTTATTTTAGCTCTGTAACGCGTTTTACTGAAATACATAACGATGGTGTTTCCCCAGAAATCTGGAAACCCCATTCAAAAGCTAAATGCCCTGAAATCATTACAGTCCTCCCCTAACTTCGAAACAGCAAAAGAGCTTGGGCTGCACTGATTAGTTTTGGAGTTGTCCCAGTATGTGTTTTATTTTAGCTCTGTAACGCTTCTACTGAAATACATGACGATGGTGTATCCCCAGAAATCTGGAAACCCCATTCAAAAGCTAAATGCCCTAAAATCATTACAGTCCTCCCCTAACGTCGAAACAGCAAAAGAGCTTGGGCTGCACTGATTAGTTTTGAGTTGTCCCAGTATGTGTTTTATTTTAGCTCTGTAACGCGATTCTACTGAAATACATGACGATGGTGTATCCCCAGAAATCTGGAAACCCCATTCAAAAGCTAAATGCCCTAAAATCATTACAGTCCTCCCCTAACTTCGAAACAGCAAAAGAGCTTGGGCTGCACTGATTAGTTTTGGAGTTGTCCCAGTATGTGTTTTATTTTAGCTCTGTAACGCGATTCTACTGAA
Source organism: Huso huso (assembly GCA_036884735.1). Classification (NCBI taxonomy): domain Eukaryota; kingdom Metazoa; phylum Chordata; class Actinopteri; order Acipenseriformes; family Acipenseridae; genus Huso; species Huso huso. The sequence goes on along the minus strand of CM072663.1, from coordinate 51,873,453 downwards.
ATACATGACAGATGGTGTTTCCCCAGAAATCTGGAAACCCCATTCAAAAGCTAAATGCCCTAAAATCATTACAGTCCTCCCCTAACTTCGAAACAGCAAAAGAGCTTGGGCTGCACTGATTAGTTTTGGAGTTGTCCCAGTATGTGTTTTATTTTAGCTCTGTAACGCGATTCTACTGAAATACATGACGATGGTGTTTCCCCAGAAATCTGGAAACCCCATTCAAAAGCTAAATGCCCTAAAATCATTACAGTCCTCCCCTAACGTCGAAACAGCAAAAGAGCTTGGGCTGCACTGATTAGTTTTGGAGTTGTCCCAGTATGTGTTTTATTTTAGCTCTGTAACGCGATTCTACTGAAATACATGACGATGGTGTATCCCCAGAAATCTGGAAACCCCATTCAAAAGCTAAATGCCCTAAAATCATTACAGTCCCCCCTAACGTCGAAACAGCAAAAGAGCTTGGGCTGCACTGATTAGTTTTGGAGTTGTCCCAGTATGTGTTTTATTTTAGCTCTGTAACGCGATTCTACTGAAATACATGACGATGGTGTTTCCCCAGAAATCTGGAAACCCCATTCAAAAGCTAAATGCCCTGAAATCATTACAGTCCTCCCCTAACTTCGAAACAGCAAAAGAGCTTGGGCTGCACTGATTAGTTTTGGAGTTGTCCCAGTATGTGTTTTATTTTAGCTCTGTAACGCGATTCTACTGAAATACATAACGATGGTGTTTCCCCAGAAATCTGGAAACCCCATTCAAAAGCTAAATGCCCTAAAATCATTACAGTCCTCCCCTAACTTCGAAACAGCAAAAGAGCTTGGGCTGCACTGATTAGTTTTGGAGTTGTCCCAGTATGTGTTTATTTTAGCTCTGTAACGCGATTCTACTGAAATACATGACAGATGGTGTTCCCCAGAAATCTGGAAACCCCATTCAAAAGCTAAATGCCCTAAAATCATTACAGTCCTCCCCTAACGTCGAAACAGCAAAAGAGCTTGGGCTGCACTGATTAGTTTTGGAGTTGTCCCAGTATGTGTTTTATTTTAGCTCTGTAACGCGTTTCTACCGAAATACATGACGATGGTGTTTCCCCAGAAATCTGGAAACCCCATTCAAAAGCTAAATGCCCTAAAATCATTACAGTCCTCCCCTAACGTCGAAACAGCAAAAGAGCTTGGGCTGCACTGATTAGTTTTGGAGTTGTCCCAGTATGTGTTTTATTTTAGCTCTGTAACGCGATTCTACTGAAATACATAACAGAGGTGTTCCCCAGAAATCTGGAAACCCCATTCAAAAGCTAAATGCCCTAAAATCATTACAGTCCTCCCCTAACTTCGAAACAGCAAAAGAGCTTGGGCTGCACTGATTAGTTTTGAGTTGTCCCAGTATGTGTTTTATTTTAGCTCTGTAACGCGTTTCTACCGAAATACATGACGATGGTGTTTCCCCAGAAATCTGGAAACCCCATTCAAAAGCTAAATGCCCTAAAATCATTACAGTCCTCCCCTAACTTCGAAACAGCAAAAGAGCTTGGGCTGCACTGATTAGTTTTGGAGTTGTCCCAGTATGTGTTTTATTTTAGCTCTGTAACGCGTTTCTACCGAAATACATGACGATGGTGTTTCCCCAGAAATCTGGAAACCCCATTCAAAAGCTAAATGCCCCTAAAATCATTACAGTCCTCCCCTAACTTCGAAACAGCAAAAGAGCTTGGGCTGCACTGATTAGTTTTGGAGTTGTCCCAGTATGTGTTTTATTTTAGCTCTGTAACGCGATTCTACCGAAATACATGACGATGGTGTATCCCCAGAAATCTGGAAACCCCATTCAAAAGCTAAATGCCCTGAAATCATTACAGTCCTCCCCTAACTTCGAAACAGCAAAAGAGCTTGGGCTGCACTGATTAGTTTTGGAGTTGTCCCAGTATGTTTTATTTTAGCTCTGTAACGTTTCTACTGAAATACATGACGATGGTGTTTCCCCAGAAATCTGGAAACCCCATTCAAAAGCTAAATGCCTAAAAAATCATTACAGTCCTCCCCTAACTTCGAAACAGCAAAAGAGCTTGGGCTGCACTGATTAGTTTTGGAGTTGTCCCAGTATGTGTTTTATTTTAGCTCTGTAACGCGATTCTACTGAAATACATGACGATGGTGTTTCCCCAGAAATCTGGAAACCCCATTCAAAAGCTAAATGCCCTGAAATCATTACAGTCCTCCCCTAACTTCGAAACAGCAAAAGAGCTTGGGCTGCACTGATTAGTTTTGGAGTTGTCCCAGTATGTGTTTTATTTTAGCTCTGTAACGCGATTCTACTGAAATACATAACGATGGTGTTTCCCCAGAAATCTGGAAACCCCATTCAAAAGCTAAATGCCCTGAAATCATTACAGTCCTCCCCTAACTTCGAAACAGCAAAAGAGCTTGGGCTGCACTGATTAGTTTTGGAGTTGTCCCAGTATGTGTTTTATTTTAGCTCTGTAACGCGATTCTACTGAAATACATGACGATGGTGTATTCAGAAATCTGGAAACCCCATTCAAAAGCTAAATGCCCTGAAATCATTACAGTCCTCCCCTAACTTCGAAACAGCAAAAGAGCTTGGGCTGCACTGATTAGTTTTGGAGTTGTCCCAGTATGTGTTTTATTTTAGCTCTGTAACGCGATTCTACTGAAATACATAACGATGGTGTTTCCCCAGAAATCTGGAAACCCCATTCAAAAGCTAAATGCCCTGAAATCATTACAGTCCTCCCCTAACTTCGAAACAGCAAAAGAGCTTGGGCTGCACTGATTAGTTTTGGAGTTGTCCCAGTATGTGTTTTATTTTAGCTCTGTAACGCGTTTCTACCGAAAATACATGACGATGGTGTTTCCCCAGAAATCTGGAAACCCCATTCAAAAGCTAAATGCCCTAAAATCATTACAGTCCTCCCCTAACGTCGAAACAGCAAAAGAGCTTGGGCTGCACTGATTAGTTTTGAGTTGTCCCAGTATGTGTTTTATTTTAGCTCTGTAACGCGATTCTACTGAAAATATAACAGATGGTGTTTCCCCAGAAATCTGGAAACCCCATTCAAAAGCTAAATGCCCTGAAATCATTACAGTCCTCCCTAACTTCGAAACAGCAAAAGAGCTTGGGCTGCACTGATTAGTTTTGGAGTTGTCCCAGTATGTGTTTTATTTTAGCTCTGTAACGCGTTTCTACCGAAATACATGACGATGGTGTTTCCCCAGAAATCTGGAAACCCCATTCAAAAGCTAAATGCCCTAAAATCATTACAGTCCTCCCCTAACTTCGAAACAGCAAAAGAGCTTGGGCTGCACTGATTAGTTTTGGAGTTGTCCCAGTATGTGTTTTATTTTAGCTCTGTAACGCGATTCTACTGAAATACATAACAGAGGTGTATCCCCAGAAATCTGGAAACCCCATTCAAAAGCTAAATGCCCTGAAATCATTACAGTCCTCCCCTAACGTCGAAACAGCAAAAAGAGCTTGGGCTGCACTGATTAGTTTTGGAGTTGTCCCAGTATGTGTTTTTTTTTAGCTCTGTAACGCGATTCTACTGAAATACATGACGATGGTGTATCCCCAGAAATCTGGAAACCCCATTCAAAAGCTAAATGCCCTGAAATCATTACAGTCCTCCCTAACTTCGAAACAGCAAAAGAGCTTGGGCTGCACTGATTAGTTTTGGAGTTGTCCCAGTATGTGTTTTATTTTAGCTCTGTAACGCGTTTCTACCGAAATACATGACGATGGTGTATCCCCAGAAATCTGGAAACCCCATTCAAAAGCTAAATGCCCTAAAATCATTACAGTCCTCCCCTAACGTCGAAACAGCAAAAGAGCTTGGGCTGCACTGATTAGTTTTGGAGTTGTCCCAGTATGTGTTTTATTTTAGCTCTGTAACGCGATTCTACTGAAATACATGACGATGGTGTTTCCCCAGAAATCTGGAAACCCCATTCAAAAGCTAAATGCCCTGAAATCATTACAGTCCTCCCCTAACTTCGAAACAGCAAAAGAGCTTGGGCTGCACTGATTAGTTTTGGAGTTGTCCCAGTATGTGTTTTATTTTAGCTCTGTAACGCGTTTCTACCGAAATACATGACGATGGTGTTTCCCCAGAAATCTGGAAACCCCATTCAAAAGCTAAATGCCCTAAAATCATTACAGTCCTCCCTAACGTCGAAACAGCAAAAGAGCTTGGGCTGCACTGATTAGTTTTGGAGTTGTCCCAGTATGTGTTTTATTTTAGCTCTGTAACGCGATTCTACTGAAATACATAACAGAGGTGTTTCCCCAGAAATCTGGAAACCCCATTCAAAAGCTAAATGCCCTGAAATCATTACAGTCCTCCCCTAACTTCGAAACAGCAAAAGAGCTTGGGCTGCACTGATTAGTTTTGGAGTTGTCCCAGTATGTGTTTTATTTTAGCTCTGTAACGCTGATTCTACTGAAATACATGACAGATGGTGTTTCCCCAGAAATCTGGAAACCCCATTCAAAAGCTAAATGCCCTAAAATCATTACAGTCCTCCCTAACGTCGAAACAGCAAAAGAGCTTGGGCTGCACTGATTAGTTTTGGAGTTGTCCCAGTATGTGTTTTATTTTAGCTCTGTAACGCTTTATTTCTACTGAAATACATGACGATGGTGTTTCCCCAGAAATCTGGAAACCCCATTCAAAAGCTAAATGCCCTAAAATCATTACAGTCCTCCCCTAACGTCGAAACAGCAAAAGAGCTTGGGCTGCACTGATTAGTTTTGGAGTTGTCCCAGTATGTGTTTTATTTTAGCTCTGTAACGCGATTCTACTGAAATACATGACGATGGTGTTTCCCCAGAAATCTGGAAACCCCATTCAAAAGCTAAATGCCCTGAAATCATTACAGTCCTCCCCTAACTTCGAAACAGCAAAAGAGCTTGGGCTGCACTGATTAGTTTTGAGTTGTCCCAGTATGTGTTTTATTTTAGCTCTGTAACGCGATTCTACCGAAATACATGACGATGGTGTTTCCCCAGAAATCTGGAAACCCCATTCAAAAGCTAAATGCCCTAAAATCATTACAGTCCTCCCTAACTTCGAAACAGCAAAAGAGCTTGGGCTGCACTGATTAGTTTTGGAGTTGTCCCAGTATGTGTTTTATTTTAGCTCTGTAACGCGATTCTACTGAAATACATAACAGAGGTGTATCCCCAGAAATCTGGAAACCCCATTCAAAAGCTAAATGCCCTAAAATCATTACAGTCCTCCCCTAACTTCGAAACAGCAAAAGAGCTTGGGCTGCACTGATTAGTTTTGGAGTTGTCCCAGTATGTGTTTTATTTTAGCTCTGTAACGATTCTACTGAAATACATGACGATGGTGTATCCCCAGAAATCTGGAAACCCCATTCAAAAGCTAAATGCCCTGAAATCATTACAGTCCTCCCCTAACTTCGAAACAGCAAAAGAGCTTGGGCTGCACTGATTAGTTTTGGAGTTGTCCCAGTATGTGTTTTATTTTAGCTCTGTAACGCGTTTCTACCGAAATACATGACGATGGTGTTCCCCAGAAATCTGGAAACCCCATTCAAAAGCTAAATGCCCTAAAATCATTACAGTCCTCCCCTAACTTCGAAACAGCAAAAGAGCTTGGGCTGCACTGATTAGTTTTGGAGTTGTCCCAGTATGTGTTTTATTTTAGCTCTGTAACGCGATTCTACTGAAATACATGACGATGGTGTTTCCCCAGAAATCTGGAAACCCCATTCAAAAGCTAAATGCCCTGAAATCATTACAGTCCTCCCTAACTTCGAAACAGCAAAAGAGCTTGGGCTGCACTGATTAGTTTTGGAGTTGTCCCAGTATGTGTTTTATTTTAGCTCTGTAAACGCGATTCTACTGAAATACATAACAGAGGTATATCCCCAGAAATCTGGAAACCCCATTCAAAAGCTAAATGCCCTGAAATCATTACAGTCCTCCCTAACTTCGAAACAGCAAAAGAGCTTGGGCTGCACTGATTAGTTTTGGAGTTGTCCCAGTATGTGTTTTATTTTAGCTCTGTAACGCGATTCTACTGAAATACATGACGATGGTGTTTCCCAGAAATCTGGAAACCCCATTCAAAAGCTAAATGCCCTGAAATCATTACAGTCCTCCCCTAACTTCGAAACAGCAAAAGAGCTTGGGCTGCACTGATTAGTTTTGGAGTTGTCCCAGTATGTGTTTTATTTTAGCTCTGTAACGCGATTCTACTGAAATACATGACGATGGTGTATCCCCAGAAATCTGGAAACCCCATTCAAAAGCTAAATGCCCTAAAATCATTACAGTCCTCCCCTAACGTCGAAACAGCAAAAGAGCTTGGGCTGCACTGATTAGTTTTGGAGTTGTCCCAGTATGTGTTTTATTTTAGCTCTGTAACGCGATTCTACTGAAATACATGACGATGGTGTTCCCCAGAAATCTGGAAACCCCATTCAAAAGCTAAATGCCCTGAAATCATTACAGTCCTCCCTAACTTCGAAACAGCAAAAGAGCTTGGGCTGCACTGATTAGTTTTGGAGTTGTCCCAGTATGTGTTTTATTTTAGCTCTGTAACGCGATTCTACTGAAATACATAACAGATGGTGTTTCCCCAGAAATCTGGAAACCCCATTCAAAAGCTAAATGCCCTAAAATCATTACAGTCCTCCCCTAACGTCGAAACAGCAAAAGAGCTTGGGCTGCACTGATTAGTTTTGGAGTTGTCCCAGTATGTGTTTTATTTTAGCTCTGTAACGCGATTCTACTGAAATACATAACGATGGTGTTTCCCCAGAAATCTGGAAACCCCATTCAAAAGCTAAATGCCCTGAAATCATTACAGTCCTCCCTAACGTCGAAACAGCAAAAGAGCTTGGGCTGCACTGATTAGTTTTGGAGTTGTCCCAGTATGTGTTTTATTTTAGCTCTGTAACGCGATTCTACTGAAATACATGACAGAGGTGTTCCCCAGAAATCTGGAAACCCCATTCAAAAGCTAAATGCCCTGAAATCATTACAGTCCTCCCCTAACTTCGAAACAGCAAAAGAGCTTGGGCTGCACTGATTAGTTTTGAGTTGTCCCAGTATGTGTTTTATTTTAGCTCTGTAACGCGATTCTACTGAAATACATGACGATGGTGTTTCCCCAGAAATCTGGAAACCCCATTCAAAAGCTAAATGCCCTAAAATCATTACAGTCCTCCCTAACGTCGAAACAGCAAAAGAGCTTGGGCTGCACTGATTAGTTTTGGAGTTGTCCCAGTATGTGTTTTATTTTAGCTCTGTAACGCGATTCTACTGAAATACATGACGATGGTGTTTCCCAGAAATCTGGAAACCCCATTCAAAAAGCTAAATGCCCTGAAATCATTACAGTCCTCCCCTAACGTCGAAACAGCAAAAGAGCTTGGGCTGCACTGATTAGTTTTGGAGTTGTCCCAGTATGTGTTTTATTTTAGCTCTGTAACGCGATTCTACTGAATACATGACGATGGTGTTTCCCCAGAAATCTGGAAACCCCATTCAAAAGCTAAATGCCCTAAAATCATTACAGTCCTCCCCTAACTTCGAAACAGCAAAAGAGCTTGGGCTGCACTGATTAGTTTTGGAGTTGTCCCAGTATGTGTTTTATTTTAGCTCTGTAACGATTCTACTGAAATACATAACAGAGGTGTATCCCCAGAAATCTGGAAACCCCATTCAAAAGCTAAATGCCCTGAAATCATTACAGTCCTCCCCTAACGTCGAAACAGCAAAAGAGCTTGGGCTGCACTGATTAGTTTTGGAGTTGTCCCAGTATGTGTTTTATTTTAGCTCTGTAACGCGATTCTACTGAAATACATGACAGATGGTGTTTCCCAGAAATCTGGAAACCCCATTCAAAAGCTAAATGCCCTAAAATCATTACAGTCCTCCCCTAACGTCGAAACAGCAAAAGAGCTTGGGCTGCACTGATTAGTTTTGGAGTTGTCCCAGTATGTGTTTTATTTTAGCTCTGTAACGCATTTCTACCGAAATACATGACGATGGTGTATCCCCAGAAATCTGGAAACCCCATTCAAAAGCTAAATGCCCTAAAATCATTACAGTCCTCCCCTAACTTCGAAACAGCAAAAGAGCTTGGGCTGCACTGATTAGTTTTGGAGTTGTCCCAGTATGTGTTTTATTTTAGCTCTGTAACGCGTTTCTACTGAAATACATGACGATGGTGTTTCCCCAGAAATCTGGAAACCCCATTCAAAAGCTAAATGCCCTAAAATCATTACAGTCCTCCCTAACGTCGAAACAGCAAAAGAGCTTGGGCTGCACTGATTAGTTTTGGAGTTGTCCCAGTATGTGTTTTATTTTAGCTCTGTAACGCGATTCTACTGAAATACATGACGATGGTGTTTCCCCAGAAATCTGGAAACCCCATTCAAAAGCTAAATGCCCTGAAATCATTACAGTCCTCCCCTAACTTCGAAACAGCAAAAGAGCTTGGGCTGCACTGATTAGTTTTGGAGTTGTCCCAGTATGTGTTTTATTTTAGCTCTGTAACGCGTTTCTACCGAAATACATGACGATGGTGTTTCCCCAGAAATCTGGAAACCCCATTCAAAAGCTAAATGCCCTAAAATCATTACAGTCCTCCCTAACGTCGAAACAGCAAAAGAGCTTGGGCTGCACTGATTAGTTTTGGAGTTGTCCCAGTATGTGTTTTATTTTAGCTCTGTAACGCCGCTTTCTACTGAAATACATGACGATGGTGTTTCCCCAGAAATCTGGAAACCCCATTCAAAAGCTAAATGCCCTAAAATCATTACAGTCCTCCCCTAACGTCGAAACAGCAAAAAGAGCTTGGGCTGCACTGATTAGTTTTGGAGTTGTCCCAGTATGTGTTTTATTTTAGCTCTGTAACGCGATTCTACTGAAATACATAACGATGGTGTTTCCCCAGAAATCTGGAAACCCCATTCAAAAGCTAAATGCCCTGAAATCATTACAGTCCTCCCCTAACTTCGAAACAGCAAAAGAGCTTGGGCTGCACTGATTAGTTTTGGAGTTGTCCCAGTATGTGTTTTATTTTAGCTCTGTAACGCGTTTCTACCTAAATACATGACGATGGTGTTTCCCCAGAAATCTGGAAACCCCATTCAAAAGCTAAATGCCCTAAAATCATTACAGTCCTCCCCTAACGTCGAAACAGCAAAAGAGCTTGGGCTGCACTGATTAGTTTTGGAGTTGTCCCAGTATGTGTTTTATTTTAGCTCTGTAACGCGTTTCTACTGAAATACATGACAGATGGGTGTATCCCCAGAAATCTGGAAACCCCATTCAAAAGCTAAATGCCCTGAAATCATTACAGTCCTCCCCAACTTCGAAACAGCAAAAGAGCTTGGGCTGCACTGATTAGTTTTGAGTTGTCCCAGTATGTGTTTTATTTTAGCTCTGTAACGCGATTCTACTGAAATACATGACAGATGGTGTTTCCCCAGAAATCTGGAAACCCCATTCAAAAGCTAAATGCCCTGAAATCATTACAGTCCTCCCCTAACTTCGAAACAGCAAAAGAGCTTGGGCTGCACTGATTAGTTTTGGAGTTGTCCCAGTATGTGTTTTATTTTAGCTCTGTAACGCGATTCTACTGAAATACATGACGGTGGTGTATCCCCAGAAATCTGGAAACCCCATTCAAAAGCTAAATGCCCTAAAATCATTACAGTCCTCCCTAACGTCGAAACAGCAAAAGAGCTTGGGCTGCACTGATTAGTTTTGGAGTTGTCCCAGTATGTGTTTTATTTTAGCTCTGTAACGCGATTCTACTGAAATACATGACGATGGTGTATCCCCAGAAATCTGGAAACCCCATTCAAAAGCTAAATGCCCTGAAATCATTACAGTCCTCCCCTAACGTCGAAACAGCAAAAGAGCTTGGGCTGCACTGATTAGTTTTGGAGTTGTCCCAGTATGTGTTTTATTTTAGCTCTGTAACGCGATTCTACTGAAATACATAACAGAGGTGTATCCCCAGAAATCTGGAAACCCCATTCAAAAGCTAAATGCCCTAAAATCATTACAGTCCTCCCCTAACGTCGAAACAGCAAAAGAGCTTGGGCTGCACTGATTAGTTTTGGAGTTGTCCCAGTATGTGTTTTATTTTAGCTCTGTAACGCGTTTCTACCGAAATACATGACGATGGTGTTTCCCCAGAAATCTGGAAACCCCATTCAAAAGCTAAATGCCCTAAAATCATTACAGTCCTCCCCTAACGTCGAAACAGCAAAAGAGCTTGGGCTGCACTGATTAGTTTTGGAGTTGTCCCAGTATGTGTTTTATTTTAGCTCTGTAACGCGATTCTACTGAAATACATAACGATGGTGTATCCCCAGAAATCTGGAAACCCCATTCAAAAGCTAAATGCCCTAAAATCATTACAGTCCTCCCCTAACTTCGAAACAGCAAAAGAGCTTGGGCTGCACTGATTAGTTTTGGAGTTGTCCCAGTATGTGTTTTATTTTAGCTCTGTAACGCGCTTTCTACCGAATACATGACGATGGTGTTTCCCAGAAATCTGGAAACCCCATTCAAAAGCTAAATGCCCTAAAATCATTACAGTCCTCCCTAACGTCGAAACAGCAAAAGAGCTTGGGCTGCACTGATTAGTTTTGAGTTGTCCCAGTATGTGTTTTATTTTAGCTCTGTAACGATTCTACTGAAATACATGACGATGGTGTTTCCCCAGAAATCTGGAAACCCCATTCAAAAGCTAAATGCCCTAAAATCATTACAGTCCTCCCTAACTTCGAAACAGCAAAAGAGCTTGGGCTGCACTGATTAGTTTTGGAGTTGTCCCAGTATGTGTTTTATTTTAGCTCTGTAACGCGATTCTACTGAAATACATAACAGAGGTGTATCCCCAGAAATCTGGAAACCCCATTCAAAAGCTAAATGCCCTGAAATCATTACAGTCCTCCCTAACGTCGAAACAGCAAAAGAGCTTGGGCTGCACTGATTAGTTTTGGAGTTGTCCCAGTATGTGTTTTATTTTAGCTCTGTAACGCGTTTCTACTGAAATACATGACGATGGTGTTCCCCAGAAATCTGGAAACCCCATTCAAAAGCTAAATGCCCTAAAATCATTACAGTCCTCCCTAACTTCGAAACAGCAAAAGAGCTTGGGCTGCACTGATTAGTTTTGGAGTTGTCCCAGTATGTGTTTTATTTTAGCTCTGTAACGCTGCTTTCTACTGAAATACATGACGATGGTGTTCCCCAGAAATCTGGAAACCCCATTCAAAAGCTAAATGCCCTAAAATCATTACAGTCCTCCCCTAACGTCGAAACAGCAAAAGAGCTTGGGCTGCACTGATTAGTTTTGGAGTTGTCCCAGTATGTGTTTTATTTTAGTCTGTAACGCGATTCTACCGAAATACATGACGATGGTGTTTCCCAGAAATCTGGAAACCCCATTCAAAAGCTAAATGCCCTAAAATCATTACAGTCCTCCCCTAACTTCGAAACAGCAAAAGAGCTTGGGCTGCACTGATTAGTTTTGAGTTGTCCCAGTATGTGTTTTATTTTAGCTCTGTAACGCGATTCTACTGAAATACATAACGATGGTGTATCCCCAGAAATCTGGAAACCCCATTCAAAAGCTAAATGCCCTAAAATCATTACAGTCCTCCCCTAACTTCGAAACAGCAAAAGAGCTTGGGCTGCACTGATTAGTTTTGGAGTTGTCCCAGTATGTGTTTTATTTTAGCTCTGTAACGCGTTTCTACTGAATACATGACGATGGTGTATCCCCAGAAATCTGGAAACCCCATTCAAAAGCTAAATGCCCTAAAATCATTACAGTCCTCCCTAACTTCGAAACAGCAAAAGAGCTTGGGCTGCACTGATTAGTTTTGGAGTTGTCCCAGTATGTGTTTTATTTTAGCTCTGTAACGCGATTCTACTGAAATACATGACGATGGTGTTTCCCCAGAAATCTGGAAACCCCATTCAAAAGCTAAATGCCCTGAAATCATTACAGTCCTCCCTAACTTCGAAACAGCAAAAGAGCTTGGGCTGCACTGATTAGTTTTGAGTTGTCCCAGTATGTGTTTTATTTTAGCTCTGTAACGCGATTCTACTGAAATACATGACGATGGTGTTTCCCCAGAAATCTGGAAACCCCATTCAAAAGCTAAATGCCCTAAAATCATTACAGTCCTCCCCTAACGTCGAAACAGCAAAAGAGCTTGGGCTGCACTGATTAGTTTTGGAGTTGTCCCAGTATGTGTTTTATTTTAGCTCTGTAACGCGTTTCTACCGAAATACATGACGATGGTGTTTCCCCAGAAATCTGGAAACCCCATTCAAAAGCTAAATGCCCTGAAATCATTACAGTCCTCCCCTAACTTCGAAACAGCAAAAGAGCTTGGGCTGCACTGATTAGTTTTGAGTTGTCCCAGTATGTGTTTTATTTTAGCTCTGTAACGCGATTCTACTGAAATACATGACGATGGTGTATCCCCAGAAATCTGGAAACCCCATTCAAAAGCTAAATGCCCTAAAATCATTACAGTCCTCCCTAACGTCGAAACAGCAAAAGAGCTTGGGCTGCACTGATTAGTTTTGGAGTTGTCCCAGTATGTGTTTTATTTTAGCTCTGTAACGCGCTTTCTACCGAAATACATAACGATGGTGTATCCTCAGAAATCTGGAAACCCCATTCAAAAGCTAAATGCCCTAAAATCATTACAGTCCTCCCCTAACGTCGAAACAGCAAAAGAGCTTGGGCTGCACTGATTAGTTTTGGAGTTGTCCCAGTATGTGTTTTATTTTAGTTCTGTAACGCGATTCTACTGAAATACATAACAGAGGTGATCCCCAGAAATCTGGAAACCCCATTCAAAAGCTAAATGCCCTAAAATCATTACAGTCCTCCCCTAACGTCGAAACAGCAAAAGAGCTTGGGCTGCACTGATTAGTTTTGAGTTGTCCCAGTATGTGTTTTATTTTAGCTCTGTAACGCGATTCTACTGAAATACATAACAGAGGTGTATCCCCAGAAATCTGGAAACCCCATTCAAAAGCTAAATGCCCTGAAATCATTACAGTCCTCCCCTAACGTCGAAACAGCAAAAGAGCTTGGGCTGCACTGATTAGTTTTGGAGTTGTCCCAGTATGTGTTTTATTTTAGCTCTGTAACGCGCTTTCTACTGAAATACATGACGATGGTGTTTCCCCAGAAATCTGGAAACCCCATTCAAAAGCTAAATGCCCTAAAATCATTACAGTCCTCCCTAACGTCGAAACAGCAAAAGAGCTTGGGCTGCACTGATTAGTTTTGGAGTTGTCCCAGTATGTGTTTTATTTTAGCTCTGTAACGCGATTCTACTGAAATACATGACGATGGTGTTTCCCCAGAAATCTGGAAACCCCATTCAAAAGCTAAATGCCCTAAAATCATTACAGTCCTCCCCTAACTTCGAAACAGCAAAAGAGCTTGGGCTGCACTGATTAGTTTTGGAGTTGTCCCAGTATGTGTTTTATTTTAGCTCTGTAACGCTTTCTACTGAAATACATGACGATGGTGTATCCCCAGAAATCTGGAAACCCCATTCAAAAGCTAAATGCCCTAAAATCATTACAGTCCTCCCCTAACTTCGAAACAGCAAAAGAGCTTGGGCTGCACTGATTAGTTTTGGAGTTGTCCCAGTATGTGTTTTATTTTAGCTCTGTAACGCGATTCTACTGAAATACATGACGATGGTGTTTCCCCAGAAATCTGGAAACCCCATTCAAAAGCTAAATGCCCTAAAATCATTACAGTCCTCCCCTAACTTCGAAACAGCAAAAGAGCTTGGGCTGCACTGATTAGTTTTGGAGTTGTCCCAGTATGTGTTTTATTTTAGCTCTGTAACGCGTTTTTACCGAAATACATGACGATGGTGTTTCCCCAGAAATCTGGAAACCCCATTCAAAAGCTAAATGCCCTAAAATCATTACAGTCCTCCCCTAACGTCGAAACAGCAAAAGAGCTTGGGCTGCACTGATTAGTTTTGGAGTTGTCCCAGTATGTGTTTTATTTTAGCTCTGTAACGCGATTCTACTGAAATACATAACGATGGTGTATCCCCAGAAATCTGGAAACCCCATTCAAAAGCTAAATGCCCTGAAATCATTACAGTCCTCCCCTAACTTCGAAACAGCAAAAGAGCTTGGGCTGCACTGATTAGTTTTGGAGTTGTCCCAGTATGTGTTTTATTTTAGCTCTGTAACGCGCTTTCTACTGAAATACATGACGATGGTGTTCCCCAGAAATCTGGAAACCCCATTCAAAAGCTAAATGCCCTAAAATCATTACAGTCCTCCCCTAACGTCGAAACAGCAAAAGAGCTTGGGCTGCACTGATTAGTTTTGGAGTTGTCCCAGTATGTGTTTTATTTTAGCTCTGTAACGCGATTCTACTGAAATACATGACGATGGTGTTTCCTCAGAAATCTGGAAACCCCATTCAAAAGCTAAATGCCCTAAAATCATTACAGTCCTCCCCTAACTTTGAAACAGCAAAAGAGCTTGGGCTGCACTGATTAGTTTTGGAGTTGTCCCAGTATGTGTTTTATTTTAGCTCTGTAACGCTTTCTACTGAAATACATGACAGATGGTGTTTCCCCAGAAATCTGGAAACCCCATTCAAAAGCTAAATGCCCTAAAAATCATTACAGTCCTCCCCTAACGTCGAAACAGCAAAAGAGCTTGGGCTGCACTGATTAGTTTTGGAGTTGTCCCAGTATGTGTTTTATTTTAGCTCTGTAACGCGATTCTACTGAAATACATAACAGAGGTGTATCCCCAGAAATCTGGAAACCCCATTCAAAAGCTAAATGCCCTGAAATCATTACAGTCCTCCCCTAACTTCGAAACAGCAAAAGAGCTTGGGCTGCACTGATTAGTTTTGGAGTTGTCCCAGTATGTGTTTTATTTTAGCTCTGTAACGCGTTTCTACCGAAATACATGACGATGGTGTTTCCCCAGAAATCTGGAAACCCCATTCAAAAGCTAAATGCCCTAAAATCATTACAGTCCTCCCCTAACGTCGAAACAGCAAAAGAGCTTGGGCTGCACTGATTAGTTTTGGAGTTGTCCCAGTATGTGTTTTATTTTAGCTCTGTAACGCGATTCTACTGAAATACATAACAGAGGTGTATCCCCAGAAATCTGGAAACCCCATTCAAAAGCTAAATGCCCTAAAATCATTACAGTCCTCCCCTAACGTCGAAACAGCAAAAGAGCTTGGGCTGCACTGATTAGTTTTGGAGTTGTCCCAGTATGTGTTTTATTTTAGCTCTGTAACGCGATTCTACTGAAATACATAACAGATGGTGTATCCCCAGAAATCTGGAAACCCCATTCAAAAAGCTAAATGCCCTAAAATCATTACAGTCCTCCCTAACGTCGAAACAGCAAAAGAGCTTGGGCTGCACTGATTAGTTTTGGAGTTGTCCCAGTATGTGTTTTATTTTAGCTCTGTAACGCGTTTCTACTGAAATACATGACGATGGTGTTCCCCAGAAATCTGGAAACCCCATTCAAAAGCTAAATGCCCTGAAATCATTACAGTCCTCCCCTAACTTCGAAACAGCAAAAGAGCTTGGGCTGCACTGATTAGTTTTGGAGTTGTCCCAGTATGTGTTTTATTTTAGCTCTGTAACGCGTTTTTACCGAAATACATGACGATGGTGTATCCCCAGAAATCTGGAAACCCCATTCAAAAGCTAAATGCCCTGAAATCATTACAGTCCTCCCCTAACTTCGAAACAGCAAAAAGAGCTTGGGCTGCACTGATTAGTTTTGGAGTTGTCCCAGTATGTGTTTTATTTTAGCTCTGTAACGCGATTCTACTGAAATACATGACAGATGGTGTTTCCCCAGAAATCTGGAAACCCCATTCAAAAGCTAAATGCCCTAAAATCATTACAGTCCTCCCCTAACTTCGAAACAGCAAAAGAGCTTGGGCTGCACTGATTAGTTTTGGAGTTGTCCCAGTATGTGTTTTATTTTAGCTCTGTAACGCGTTTCTACCGAAATACATGACGATGGTGTTTCCCCAGAAATCTGGAAACCCCATTCAAAAGCTAAATGCCCTAAAATCATTACAGTCCTCCCCTAACGTCGAAACAGCAAAAGAGCTTGGGCTGCACTGATTAGTTTTGGAGTTGTCCCAGTATGTGTTTTATTTTAGCTCTGTAACGCGATTCTACT
Source organism: Huso huso (assembly GCA_036884735.1). Lineage (NCBI taxonomy): Eukaryota > Metazoa > Chordata > Actinopteri > Acipenseriformes > Acipenseridae > Huso > Huso huso. The sequence continues at coordinate 51,857,202 of CM072663.1, read as the reverse complement.
GAAATACATAACAGAGGTGTATCCCCAGAAATCTGGAAACCCCATTCAAAAGCTAAATGCCCTGAAATCATTACAGTCCTCCCCTAACTTCGAAACAGCAAAAGAGCTTGGGCTGCACTGATTAGTTTTGGAGTTGTCCCAGTATGTGTTTTATTTTAGCTCTGTAACGCGTTTCTACCGAAATACATAACAGATGGTGTTTCCCCAGAAATCTGGAAACCCCATTCAAAAGCTAAATGCCCTAAAATCATTACAGTCCTCCCCTAACGTCGAAACAGCAAAAGAGCTTGGGCTGCACTGATTAGTTTTGGAGTTGTCCCAGTATGTGTTTTATTTTAGCTCTGTAACGCGTTTCTACTGAAATACATGACGATGGTGTTCCCCAGAAATCTGGAAACCCCATTCAAAAGCTAAATGCCCTAAAATCATTACAGTCCTCCCTAACGTCGAAACAGCAAAAGAGCTTGGGCTGCACTGATTAGTTTTGGAGTTGTCCCAGTATGTGTTTTATTTTAGCTCTGTAACGCGATTCTACCGAAATACATGACGATGGTGTGTCCCCAGAAATCTGGAAACCCCATTCAAAAGCTAAATGCCCTAAAATCATTACAGTCCTCCCTAACGTCGAAAAACAGCAAAAGAGCTTGGGCTGCACTGATTAGTTTTGGAGTTGTCCCAGTATGTGTTTTATTTTAGCTCTGTAACGCGATTCTACTGAAATACATAACAGAGGTGTATCCCCAGAAATCTGGAAACCCCATTCAAAAGCTAAATGCCCTGAAATCATTACAGTCCTCCCCTAACTTCGAAACAGCAAAAGAGCTTGGGCTGCACTGATTAGTTTTGGAGTTGTCCCAGTATGTGTTTTATTTTAGCTCTGTAACGCGATTCTACTGAAATACATGACGATGGTGTATCCCCAGAAATCTGGAAACCCCATTCAAAAGCTAAATGCCCTGAAATCATTACAGTCCTCCCCTAACGTCGAAACAGCAAAAGAGCTTGGGCTGCACTGATTAGTTTTGGAGTTGTCCCAGTATGTGTTTTATTTTAGCTCTGTAACGCGTTTCTACCGAAATACATGACGATGGTGTTTCCCCAGAAATCTGGAAACCCCATTCAAAAGCTAAATGCCCTAAAATCATTACAGTCCTCCCCCTAACGCCGAAACAGCAAAAGAGCTTGGGCTGCACTGATTAGTTTTGAGTTGTCCCAGTATGTGTTTTATTTTAGCTCTGTAACGCGATTCTACTGAAATACATGACGATGGTGTTTCCCCAGAAATCTGGAAACCCCATTCAAAAGCTAAATGCCCTAAAATCATTACAGTCCTCCCTAACTTCGAAACAGCAAAAGAGCTTGGGCTGCACTGATTAGTTTTGGAGTTGTCCCAGTATGTGTTTTATTTTAGCTCTGTAACGCGTTTCTACCGAATACATGACGATGGTGTTTCCCAGAAATCTGGAAACCCCATTCAAAAGCTAAATGCCCTGAAATCATTACAGTCCTCCCTAACGTCGAAACAGCAAAAGAGCTTGGGCTGCACTGATTAGTTTTGGAGTTGTCCCAGTATGTGTTTTATTTTAGCTCTGTAACGCGATTCTACTGAAATACATAACAGAGGTGTATCCCCAGAAATCTGGAAACCCCATTCAAAAGCTAAATGCCCTGAAATCATTACAGTCCTCCCTTAACTTCGAAACAGCAAAAGAGCTTGGGCTGCACTGATTAGTTTTGAGTTGTCCCAGTATGTGTTTTATTTTAGCTCTGTAACGCGTTTCTACCGAAATACATGACGATGGTGTTTCCCCAGAAATCTGGAAACCCCATTCAAAAGCTAAATGCCCTAAAATCATTACAGTCCTCCCTAACTTCGAAACAGCAAAAGAGCTTGGGCTGCACTGATTAGTTTTGGAGTTGTCCCAGTATGTGTTTTATTTTAGCTCTGTAACGCGATTCTACTGAAATACATAACATGGTGTATCCCCAGAAATCTGGAAACCCCATTCAAAAGCTAAATGCCCTAAAATCATTACAGTCCTCCCCTAACGTCGAAACAGCAAAAGAGCTTGGGCTGCACTGATTAGTTTTGAGTTGTCCCAGTATGTGTTTTATTTTAGCTCTGTAACGCGATTCTACTGAAATACATGACAGATGGTGTATCCCCAGAAATCTGGAAACCCCATTCAAAAGCTAAATGCCCTAAAATCATTACAGTCCTCCCTAACTTCGAAACAGCAAAAGAGCTTGGGCTGCACTGATTAGTTTTGGAGTTGTCCCAGTATGTGTTTTATTTTAGCTCTGTAACGCGATTCTACTGAAATACATGACGATGGTGTTTCCCCAGAAATCTGGAAACCCCATTCAAAAGCTAAATGCCCTAAAATCATTACAGTCCTCCCTAACTTCGAAACAGCAAAAGAGCTTGGGCTGCACTGATTAGTTTTGGAGTTGTCCCAGTATGTGTTTTATTTTAGCTCTGTAACGCGATTCTACTGAAATACATAACGATGGTGTTCCCCAGAAATCTGGAAACCCCATTCAAAAGCTAAATGCCCTAAAATCATTACAGTCCTCCCTAACGTCGAAACAGCAAAAGAGCTTGGGCTGCACTGATTAGTTTTGGAGTTGTCCCAGTATGTGTTTTATTTTAGTTCTGTAACGCGTTTCTACCGAAATACATGACGATGGTGTTTCCCCAGAAATCTGGAAACCCCATTCAAAAGCTAAATGCCCTAAAATCATTACAGTCCTCCCCTAACTTCGAAACAGCAAAAGAGCTTGGGCTGCACTGATTAGTTTTGGAGTTGTCCCAGTATGTGTTTTATTTTAGCTCTGTAACGCGATTCTACTGAAATACATAACAGAGGTGTTTCCCCAGAAATCTGGAAACCCCATTCAAAAGCTAAATGCCCTGAAATCATTACAGTCCTCCCCTAACTTCGAAACAGCAAAAGAGCTTGGGCTGCACTGATTAGTTTTGGAGTTGTCCCAGTATGTGTTTTATTTTAGCTCTGTAACGCGTTTCTACCGAAATACATGACGATGGTGTTTCCCCAGAAATCTGGAAACCCCATTCAAAAGCTAAATGCCCTAAAATCATTACAGTCCTCCCCTAACTTCGAAACAGCAAAAGAGCTTGGGCTGCACTGATTAGTTTTGAGTTGTCCCAGTATGTGTTTTATTTTAGTCTGTAACGCGTTTTCTACTGAAATACATAACAGAGGTGTATCCCCAGAAATCTGGAAACCCCATTCAAAAGCTAAATGCCCTAAAAATCATTACAGTCCTCCCCTAACGTCGAAACAGCAAAAGAGCTTGGGCTGCACTGATTAGTTTTGAGTTGTCCCAGTATGTGTTTTATTTTAGCTCTGTAACGCGATTCTACTGAAATACATAACAAAGGTGTATCCCCAGAAATCTGGAAACCCCATTCAAAAGCTAAATGCCCTGAAATCATTACAGTCCTCCCCTAACTTCGAAACAGCAAAAGAGCTTGGGCTGCACTGATTAGTTTTGGAGTTGTCCCAGTATGTGTTTTATTTTAGCTCTGTAACGCGATTCTACTGAATACATGACGATGGTGTTTCCCCAGAAATCTGGAAACCCCATTCAAAAGCTAAATGCCCTAAAATCATTACAGTCCTCCCCTAACGTCGAAACAGCAAAAGAGCTTGGGCTGCACTGATTAGTTTTGGAGTTGTCCCAGTATGTGTTTTATTTTAGCTCTGTAACGCTGATTCTACCGAAATACATGACGATGGTGTTTCCCCAGAAATCTGGAAACCCCATTCAAAAGCTAAATGCCCTAAAATCATTACAGTCCTCCCCTAACTTCGAAACAGCAAAAGAGCTTGGGCTGCACTGATTAGTTTTGGAGTTGTCCCAGTATGTGTTTTATTTTAGCTCTGTAACGCGATTCTACTGAAATACATAACGATGGTGTTTCCCCAGAAATCTGGAAACCCCATTCAAAAGCTAAATGCCCTAAAATCATTACAGTCCTCCCTAACTTCGAAACAGCAAAAGAGCTTGGGCTGCACTGATTAGTTTTGGAGTTGTCCCAGTATGTGTTTTATTTTAGCTCTGTAACGCGATTCTACTGAAATACATAACGATGGTGTATCCCCAGAAATCTGGAAACCCCATTCAAAAGCTAAATGCCCTAAAATCATTACAGTCCTCCCCTAACTTCGAAACAGCAAAAGAGCTTGGGCTGCACTGATTAGTTTTGGAGTTGTCCCAGTATGTGTTTTATTTTAGCTCTGTAACGCTTTTTCTACTGAAAATACATGACGATGGTGTTTCCCCAGAAATCTGGAAACCCCATTCAAAAGCTAAATGCCCTAAAATCATTACAGTCCTCCCCTAACTTCGAAACAGCAAAAGAGCTTGGGCTGCACTGATTAGTTTTGGAGTTGTCCCAGTATGTGTTTTATTTTAGCTCTGTAACGCGCTTCTACTGAAATACATGACGATGGTGTTTCCCCAGAAATCTGGAAACCCCATTCAAAAGCTAAATGCCCTAAAATCATTACAGTCCTCCCCTAACTTCGAAACAGCAAAAGAGCTTGGGCTGCACTGATTAGTTTTGGAGTTGTCCCAGTATGTGTTTTATTTTAGCTCTGTAACGCGATTCTACTGAAATACATAACAGAGGTGTATCCCCAGAAATCTGGAAACCCCATTCAAAAGCTAAATGCCCTAAAATCATTACAGTCCTCCCTAACTTCGAAACAGCAAAAGAGCTTGGGCTGCACTGATTAGTTTTGGAGTTGTCCCAGTATGTGTTTTATTTTAGCTCTGTAACGCGTTTTCTACCGAAATACATGACGATGGTGTATCCCCAGAAATCTGGAAACCCCATTCAAAAGCTAAATGCCCTGAAATCATTACAGTCCTCCCCTAACTTCGAAACAGCAAAAGAGCTTGGGCTGCACTGATTAGTTTTGGAGTTGTCCCAGTATGTGTTTTATTTTAGCTCTGTAACGCGATTCTACTGAAATACATGACAGAGGTGTATCCCCAGAAATCTGGAAACCCCATTCAAAAGCTAAATGCCCTAAAATCATTACAGTCCTCCCCTAACTTCGAAACAGCAAAAGAGCTTGGGCTGCACTGATTAGTTTTGGAGTTGTCCCAGTATGTGTTTTATTTTAGCTCTGTAACGCGATTCTACTGAAATACATAACAGAGGTGTATCCCCAGAAATCTGGAAACCCCATTCAAAAGCTAAATGCCCTGAAATCATTACAGTCCTCCCCTAACTTCGAAACAGCAAAAGAGCTTGGGCTGCACTGATTAGTTTTGGAGTTGTCCCAGTATGTGTTTTATTTTAGCTCTGTAACGCGTTTCTACCGAAATACATGACGATGGTGTTTCCCCAGAAATCTGAAACCCCATTCAAAAGCTAAATGCCCTAAAATCATTACAGTCCTCCCCTAACGTCGAAACAGCAAAAGAGCTTGGGCTGCACTGATTAGTTTTGGAGTTGTCCCAGTATGTGTTTTATTTTAGCTCTGTAACGCGATTCTACTGAAATACATGACAGAGGTGTTTCCCCAGAAATCTGGAAACCCCATTCAAAAGCTAAATGCCCTAAAATCATTACAGTCCTCCCCTAACGTCGAAACAGCAAAAGAGCTTGGGCTGCACTGATTAGTTTTGGAGTTGTCCCAGTATGTGTTTTATTTTAGCTCTGTAACGCGTTTCTACCGAAATACATGACGATGGTGTTTCCCCAGAAATCTGGAAACCCCATTCAAAAGCTAAATGCCCTGAAATCATTACAGTCCTCCCCTAACTTCGAAACAGCAAAAGAGCTTGGGCTGCACTGATTAGTTTTGGAGTTGTCCCAGTATGTGTTTTATTTTAGCTCTGTAACGCGTTTCTACCGAATACATGACGATGGTGTTTCCCCAGAAATCTGGAAACCCCATTCAAAAGCTAAATGCCCTAAAATCATTACAGTCCTCCCCTAACGTCGAAACAGCAAAAGAGCTTGGGCTGCACTGATTAGTTTTGAGTTGTCCCAGTATGTGTTTTATTTTAGCTCTGTAACGCGCTTTCTACTGAAATACATGACGATGGTGTTTCCCCAGAAATCTGGAAACCCCATTCAAAAGCTAAATGCCCTAAAATCATTACAGTCCTCCCCTAACTTCGAAACAGCAAAAGAGCTTGGGCTGCACTGATTAGTTTTGGAGTTGTCCCAGTATGTGTTTTATTTTAGCTCTGTAACGCGCTTTCTACCGAATACATGACGATGGTGTTTCCCCAGAAATCTGGAAACCCCATTCAAAAGCTAAATGCCCTAAAATCATTACAGTCCTCCCCTAACTTCGAAACAGCAAAAGAGCTTGGGCTGCACTGATTAGTTTTGGAGTTGTCCCAGTATGTGTTTTATTTTAGCTCTGTAACGCTGATTCTACTGAAATACATGACGATGGTGTATCCCCAGAAATCTGGAAACCCCATTCAAAAGCTAAATGCCCTAAAATCATTACAGTCCTCCCCTAACTTCGAAACAGCAAAAGAGCTTGGGCTGCACTGATTAGTTTTGGAGTTGTCCCAGTATGTGTTTTATTTTAGCTCTGTAACGCGATTCTACTGAAATACATAACGATGGTGTATCCCCAGAAATCTGGAAACCCCATTCAAAAGCTAAATGCCCTGAAATCATTACAGTCCTCCCTAACTTCGAAACAGCAAAAGAGCTTGGGCTGCACTGATTAGTTTTGGAGTTGTCCCAGTATGTGTTTTATTTTAGTCTGTAACGCGATTTACTGAAATACATGACGATGGTGTTTCCCCAGAAATCTGGAAACCCCATTCAAAAGCTAAATGCCCTAAAATCATTACAGTCCTCCCCTAACGTCGAAACAGCAAAAGAGCTTGGGCTGCACTGATTAGTTTTGGAGTTGTCCCAGTATGTGTTTTATTTTAGCTCTGTAACGCGTTTCTACCGAAATACATGACGATGGTGTTTCCCCAGAAATCTGGAAACCCCATTCAAAAGCTAAATGCCCTAAAATCATTACAGTCCTCCCCTAACTTCGAAACAGCAAAAGAGCTTGGGCTGCACTGATTAGTTTTGGAGTTGTCCCAGTATGTGTTTTATTTTAGCTCTGTAACGCGATTCTACTGAAATACATGACGATGGTGTTTCCCCAGAAATCTGGAAACCCCATTCAAAAGCTAAATGCCCTAAAATCATTACAGTCCTCCCCTAACTTCGAAACAGCAAAAGAGCTTGGGCTGCACTGATTAGTTTTGGAGTTGTCCCAGTATGTGTTTTATTTTAGCTCTGTAACGCGATTTCTACTGAAATACATAACGATGGTGTATCCCCAGAAATCTGGAAACCCCATTCAAAAGCTAAATGCCCTGAAATCATTACAGTCCTCCCCTAACTTCGAAACAGCAAAAGAGCTTGGGCTGCACTGATTAGTTTTGGAGTTGTCCCAGTATGTGTTTTATTTTAGCTCTGTAACGCATTTCTACTGAAATACATGACGATGGTGTTTCCCCAGAAATCTGGAAACCCCATTCAAAAGCTAAATGCCCTGAAATCATTACAGTCCTCCCCTAACGTCGAAACAGCAAAAGAGCTTGGGCTGCACTGATTAGTTTTGGAGTTGTCCCAGTATGTGTTTTATTTTAGCTCTGTAACGCGATTCTACTGAAATACATGACGATGGTGTTTCCCCAGAAATCTGGAAACCCCATTCAAAAGCTAAATGCCCTGAAATCATTACAGTCCTCCCCTAACGTCGAAACAGCAAAAGAGCTTGGGCTGCACTGATTAGTTTTGAGTTGTCCCAGTATGTGTTTTATTTTAGTCTGTAACGCTTCTTTCTACCGAAATACATGACGATGGTGTTTCCCCAGAAATCTGGAAACCCCATTCAAAAGCTAAATGCCCTGAAATCATTACAGTCCTCCCCTAACTTCGAAACAGCAAAAGAGCTTGGGCTGCACTGATTAGTTTTGGAGTTGTCCCAGTATGTGTTTTATTTTAGCTCTGTAACGCTGATTCTACTGAAATACATGACGATGGTGTTTCCCCAGAAATCTGGAAACCCCATTCAAAAGCTAAATGCCCTAAAATCATTACAGTCCTCCCCTAACTTCGAAACAGCAAAAGAGCTTGGGCTGCACTGATTAGTTTTGGAGTTGTCCCAGTATGTGTTTTATTTTAGCTCTGTAACGCGATTCTACTGAAATACATGACGATGGTGTTTCCCCAGAAATCTGGAAACCCCATTCAAAAGCTAAATGCCCTGAAATCATTACAGTCCTCCCCTAACGTCGAAACAGCAAAAGAGCTTGGGCTGCACTGATTAGTTTTGGAGTTGTCCCAGTATGTGTTTTATTTTAGCTCTGTAACGCGATTCTACTGAAATACATAACGATGGTGTATCCCCAGAAATCTGGAAACCCCATTCAAAAGCTAAATGCCCTGAAATCATTACAGTCCTCCCTAACTTCGAAACAGCAAAAGAGCTTGGGCTGCACTGATTAGTTTTGGAGTTGTCCCAGTATGTGTTTTATTTTAGCTCTGTAACGCGCTTTCTACTGAAATACATGACAGAGGTGTTTCCCCAGAAATCTGGAAACCCCATTCAAAAGCTAAATGCCCTAAAATCATTACAGTCCTCCCTAACGTCGAAACAGCAAAAGAGCTTGGGCTGCACTGATTAGTTTTGGAGTTGTCCCAGTATGTGTTTTATTTTAGCTCTGTAACGCGATTCTACTGAAATACATGACATGGTGTTTCCCAGAAATCTGGAAACCCCATTCAAAAGCTAAATGCCCTAAAATCATTACAGTCCTCCCCTAACGTCGAAACAGCAAAAGAGCTTGGGCTGCACTGATTAGTTTTGGAGTTGTCCCAGTATGTGTTTTATTTTAGCTCTGTAACGCGATTCTACTGAAATACATAACAGATGGTGTTTCCCCAGAAATCTGGAAACCCCATTCAAAAGCTAAATGCCCTAAAATCATTACAGTCCTCCCCTAACGTCGAAACAGCAAAAGAGCTTGGGCTGCACTGATTAGTTTTGAGTTGTCCCAGTATGTGTTTTATTTTAGTCTGTAACGCTGATTCTACCGAAATACATGACGATGGTGTTTCCCCAGAAATCTGGAAACCCCATTCAAAAGCTAAATGCCCTAAAATCATTACAGTCCTCCCTAACGTCGAAACAGCAAAAGAGCTTGGGCTGCACTGATTAGTTTTGAGTTGTCCCAGTATGTGTTTTATTTTAGCTCTGTAACGCGATTCTACTGAAATACATGACGATGGTGTTTCCCAGAAATCTGGAAACCCATTCAAAAGCTAAATGCCCTGAAATCATTACAGTCCTCCCCTAACGTCGAAACAGCAAAAGAGCTTGGGCTGCACTGATTAGTTTTGGAGTTGTCCCAGTATGTGTTTTATTTTAGCTCTGTAACGCGATTCTACTGAAATACATGACAATGGTGTTTCCCCAGAAATCTGGAAACCCCATTCAAAAGCTAAATGCCCTGAAATCATTACAGTCCTCCCTAACTTCGAAACAGCAAAAGAGCTTGGGCTGCACTGATTAGTTTTGGAGTTGTCCCAGTATGTGTTTTATTTTAGCTCTGTAACGCGATTTACTGAAATACATGACGATGGTGTATCCCCAGAAATCTGGAAACCCCATTCAAAAGCTAAATGCCCTAAAATCATTACAGTCCTCCCTAACTTCGAAACAGCAAAAGAGCTTGGGCTGCACTGATTAGTTTTGGAGTTGTCCCAGTATGTGTTTTATTTTAGCTCTGTAACGCGATTCTACTGAAATACATAACAGAGGTGTATCCCCAGAAATCTGGAAACCCCATTCAAAAGCTAAATGCCCTGAAATCATTACAGTCCTCCCCTAACTTCGAAACAGCAAAAGAGCTTGGGCTGCACTGATTAGTTTTGGAGTTGTCCCAGTATGTGTTTTATTTTAGCTCTGTAACGCGTTTCTACCGAAATACATGACGATGGTGTTTCCCCAGAAATCTGGAAACCCCATTCAAAAGCTAAATGCCCTAAAATCATTACAGTCCTCCCCTAACGTCGAAACAGCAAAAGAGCTTGGGCTGCACTGATTAGTTTTGGAGTTGTCCCAGTATGTGTTTTATTTTAGCTCTGTAACGCGATTCTACTGAAATACATAATGGTGTTTCCCCAGAAATCTGGAAACCCCATTCAAAAGCTAAATGCCCTGAAATCATTACAGTCCTCCCTCAACTTCGAAACAGCAAAAGAGCTTTGGGCTGCACTGATTAGTTTTGGAGTTGTCCCAGTATGTGTTTTATTTTAGTTCTGTAACGCGATTCTACTGAAATACATGACAGATGGTGTATCCCCAGAAATCTGGAAACCCCATTCAAAAGCTAAATGCCCTGAAATCATTACAGTCCTCCCCTAACGTCGAAACAGCAAAAGAGCTTGGGCTGCACTGATTAGTTTTGGAGTTGTCCCAGTATGTGTTTTATTTTAGCTCTGTAACGCGTTTCTACTGAAATACATAACAGAGGTGTATCCCCAGAAATCTGGAAACCCCATTCAAAAGCTAAATGCCCTGAAATCATTACAGTCCTCCCTAACGTCGAAACAGCAAAAGAGCTTGGGCTGCACTGATTAGTTTTGGAGTTGTCCCAGTATGTGTTTTATTTTAGCTCTGTAACGCGCTTTCACTGAAATACATGACGATGGTGTTTCCCCAGAAATCTGGAAACCCCATTCAAAAGCTAAATGCCCTAAAATCATTACAGTCCTCCCTAACTTCGAAACAGCAAAAGAGCTTGGGCTGCACTGATTAGTTTTGGAGTTGTCCCAGTATGTGTTTTATTTTAGCTCTGTAACGCGATTCTACTGAATACATGACGATGGTGTTTCCCCAGAAATCTGGAAACCCCATTCAAAAGCTAAATGCCCTAAAATCATTACAGTCCTCCCCTAACGTTTCGAAACAGCAAAAGAGCTTGGGCTGCACTGATTAGTTTTGAGTTGTCCCAGTATGTGTTTTATTTTAGCTCTGTAACGCGATTCTACTGAAATACATGACGATGGTGTTCCCCAGAAATCTGGAAACCCCATTCAAAAGCTAAATGCCCTAAAATCATTACAGTCCTCCCTAACTTCGAAACAGCAAAAGAGCTTGGGCTGCACTGATTAGTTTTGGAGTTGTCCCAGTATGTGTTTTATTTTAGCTCTGTAACGCGATTCTACTGAAATACATAACAGAGGTGTATCCCCAGAAATCTGGAAACCCCATTCAAAAGCTAAATGCCCTAAAATCATTACAGTCCTCCCCTAACGTCGAAACAGCAAAAGAGCTTGGGCTGCACTGATTAGTTTTGAGTTGTCCCAGTATGTGTTTTATTTTAGTCTGTAACGCGATTCTACTGAAATACATAACGATGGTGTATCCCCAGAAATCTGGAAACCCCATTCAAAAGCTAAATGCCCTAAAATCATTACAGTCCTCCCCTAACTTCGAAACAGCAAAAGAGCTTGGGCTGCACTGATTAGTTTTGGAGTTGTCCCAGTATGTGTTTTATTTTAGCTCTGTAACGCGATTCTACTGAAATACATGACGATGGTGTTTCCCCAGAAATCTGGAAACCCCATTCAAAAGCTAAATGCCCTGAAATCATTACAGTCCTCCCCTAACTTCGAAACAGCAAAAGAGCTTGGGCTGCACTGATTAGTTTTGGAGTTGTCCCAGTATGTGTTTTATTTTAGCTCTGTAACGCGTTTCTACCGAAATACATGACGATGGTGTTTCCCCAGAAATCTGGAAACCCCATTCAAAAGCTAAATGCCCTGAAATCATTACAGTCCTCCCCTAACTTCGAAACAGCAAAAGAGCTTGGGCTGCACTGATTAGTTTTGGAGTTGTCCCAGTATGTGTTTTATTTTAGCTCTGTAACGCGATTCTACTGAAATACATAACAGAGGTGTATCCCCAGAAATCTGGAAACCCCATTCAAAAGCTAAATGCCCTAAAATCATTACAGTCCTCCCCTAACGTCGAAACAGCAAAAGAGCTTGGGCTGCACTGATTAGTTTTGGAGTTGTCCCAGTATGTGTTTTATTTTAGCTCTGTAACGCGATTCTACCGAAATACATAACAGATGGTGTATCCCCAGAAATCTGGAAACCCCATTCAAAAGCTAAATGCCCTGAAATCATTACAGTCCTCCCTAACGTCGAAACAGCAAAAGAGCTTGGGCTGCACTGATTAGTTTTGGAGTTGTCCCAGTATGTGTTTTATTTTAGCTCTGTAACGCGATTCTACTGAAATACATAACGATGGTGTATCCCCAGAAATCTGGAAACCCCATTCAAAAGCTAAATGCCCTAAAATCATTACAGTCCTCCCCTAACGTCGAAACAGCAAAAGAGCTTGGGCTGCACTGATTAGTTTTGGAGTTGTCCCAGTATGTGTTTTATTTTAGCTCTGTAACGCGATTCTACTGAAATACATAACGAGAGGTGTATCCCCAGAAATCTGGAAACCCCATTCAAAAGCTAAATGCCCTGAAATCATTACAGTCCTCCCCTAACTTCGAAACAGCAAAAGAGCTTGGGCTGCACTGATTAGTTTTGGAGTTGTCCCAGTATGTGTTTTATTTTAGCTCTGTAACGCGTTTCTACCGAAATACATGACGATGGTGTTTCCCCAGAAATCTGGAAACCCCATTCAAAAGCTAAATGCCCTGAAATCATTACAGTCCTCCCCTAACGTCGAAACAGCAAAAGAGCTTGGGCTGCACTGATTAGTTTTGAGTTGTCCCAGTATGTGTTTTATTTTAGCTCTGTAACGCGATTCTACTGAAATACATGACGATGGTGTTTCCCCAGAAATCTGGAAACCCCATTCAAAAGCTAAATGCCCTAAAATCATTACAGTCCTCCCTAACTTCGAAACAGCAAAAGAGCTTGGGCTGCACTGATTAGTTTTGGAGTTGTCCCAGTATGTGTTTTATTTTAGCTCTGTAACGCGCTTTCTACTGAAATACATGACAGAGGTGTTTCCCCAGAAATCTGGAAACCCCATTCAAAAGCTAAATGCCCTAAAATCATTACAGTCCTCCCCTAACGTCGAAACAGCAAAAGAGCTTGGGCTGCACTGATTAGTTTTGAGTTGTCCCAGTATGTGTTTTATTTTAGCTCTGTAACGCGATTCTACTGAAATACATGACGATGGTGTTTCCCCAGAAATCTGGAAACCCCATTCAAAAGCTAAATGCCCTAAAATCATTACAGTCCTCCCCTAACTTCGAAACAGCAAAAGAGCTTGGGCTGCACTGATTAGTTTTGGAGTTGTCCCAGTATGTGTTTTATTTTAGCTCTGTAACGCGTTTCTACCGAAATACATGACGATGGTGTTTCCCCAGAAATCTGGAAACCCCATTCAAAAGCTAAATGCCCTAAAATCATTACAGTCCTCCCTAACGTCGAAACAGCAAAAGAGCTTGGGCTGCACTGATTAGTTTTGGAGTTGTCCCAGTATGTGTTTTATTTTAGCTCTGTAACGCGATTCTACCGAAATACATGACGATGGTGTATCCCCAGAAATCTGGAAACCCCATTCAAAAGCTAAATGCCCTGAAATCATTACAGTCCTCCCCTAACTTCGAAACAGCAAAAGAGCTTGGGCTGCACTGATTAGTTTTGGAGTTGTCCCAGTATGTGTTTTATTTTAGCTCTGTAACGCGCTTCTACCGAAATACATGACGATGGTGTTTCCCAGAAATCTGGAAACCCCATTCAAAAGCTAAATGCCCTAAAATCATTACAGTCCTCCCTAACGTCGAAACAGCAAAAGAGCTTGGGCTGCACTGATTAGTTTTGGAGTTGTCCCAGTATGTGTTTTATTTTAGCTCTGTAACGCGATTCTACTGAAATACATAACAGATGGTATCCCCAGAAATCTGGAAACCCCATTCAAAAGCTAAATGCCCTAAAATCATTACAGTCCTCCCCTAACGTCGAAACAGCAAAAGAGCTTGGGCTGCACTGATTAGTTTTGGAGTTGTCCCAGTATGTGTTTTATTTTAGCTCTGTAACGCGATTCTACTGAAATACATGACGATGGTGTTTCCCCAGAAATCTGGAAACCCCATTCAAAAGCTAAATGCCCTGAAATCATTACAGTCCTCCCTAACTTCGAAACAGCAAAAGAGCTTGGGCTGCACTGATTAGTTTTGGAGTTGTCCCAGTATGTGTTTTATTTTAGTCTGTAACGCGTTTCTACCGAAATACATGACGATGGTGTTTCCCCAGAAATCTGGAAACCCCATTCAAAAGCTAAATGCCCTAAAATCATTACAGTCCTCCCCTAACGTCGAAACAGCAAAAGAGCTTGGGCTGCACTGATTAGTTTTGGAGTTGTCCCAGTATGTGTTTTATTTTAGCTCTGTAACGCGATTCTACTGAAATACATGACGATGGTGTATCCCCAGAAATCTGGAAACCCCATTCAAAAGCTAAATGCCCTGAAATCATTACAGTCCTCCCCTAACGTCGAAACAGCAAAAGAGCTTGGGCTGCACTGATTAGTTTTGGAGTTGTCCCAGTATGTGTTTTATTTTAGCTCTGTAACGCGTTTCTACCGAAATACATGACGATGGTGTTTCCCCAGAAATCTGGAAACCCCATTCAAAAGCTAAATGCCCTAAAATCATTACAGTCCTCCCCTAACGTCGAAACAGCAAAAGAGCTTGGGCTGCACTGATTAGTTTTTGAGTTGTCCCAGTATGTGTTTTATTTTAGCTCTGTAACGCGTTTCTACCGAATACATGACGATGGTGTTTCCCCAGAAATCTGGAAACCCCATTCAAAAGCTAAATGCCCTAAAATCATTACAGTCCTCCCCTAACGTCGAAACAGCAAAAGAGCTTGGGCTGCACTGATTAGTTTTGGAGTTGTCCCAGTATGTGTTTTATTTTAGCTCTGTAACGCGATTCTACTGAAATACATGACGATGGTGTTTCCCCAGAAATCTGGAAACCCCATTCAAAAGCTAAATGCCCTGAAATCATTACAGTCCTCCCCTAACTTCGAAACAGCAAAAGAGCTTGGGCTGCACTGATTAGTTTTGGAGTTGTCCCAGTATGTGTTTTATTTTAGCTCTGTAACGCGTTTCTACCGAAATACATGACGATGGTGTTCCCCAGAAATCTGGAAACCCCATTCAAAAGCTAAATGCCCTAAAATCATTACAGTCCTCCCCTAACGTCGAAACAGCAAAAGAGCTTGGGCTGCACTGATTAGTTTTGGAGTTGTCCCAGTATGTGTTTTATTTTAGCTCTGTAACGCGATTCTACTGAAATACATGACAATGGTGTTTCCCCAGAAATCTGGAAACCCCATTCAAAAGCTAAATGCCCTGAAATCATTACAGTCCTCCCTAACGTCGAAACAGCAAAAGAGCTTGGGCTGCACTGATTAGTTTTGAGTTGTCCCAGTATGTGTTTTATTTTAGCTCTGTAACGCGCTTTCTACTGAAATACATGACGATGGTGTTTCCCCAGAAATCTGGAAACCCCATTCAAAAGCTAAATGCCCTAAAATCATTACAGTCCTCCCCTAACTTCGAAACAGCAAAAGAGCTTGGGCTGCACTGATTAGTTTTGGAGTTGTCCCAGTATGTGTTTTATTTTAGCTCTGTAACGCGCTTTCTACTGAAATACATGACGATGGTGTATCCCAGAAATCTGGAAACCCCATTCAAAAGCTAAATGCCCTGAAATCATTACAGTCCTCCCTAACGTCGAAACAGCAAAAGAGCTTGGGCTGCACTGATTAGTTTTGGAGTTGTCCCAGTATGTGTTTTATTTTAGCTCTGTAACGCGTTTCTACCGAAATACATGACGATGGTGTATCCCCAGAAATCTGGAAACCCCATTCAAAAGCTAAATGCCCTAAAATCATTACAGTCCTCCCCTAACTTCGAAACAGCAAAAGAGCTTGGGCTGCACTGATTAGTTTTGGAGTTGTCCCAGTATGTGTTTTATTTTAGCTCTGTAACGCGTTTCTACCGAAATACATGACGATGGTGTTTCCCCAGAAATCTGGAAACCCCATTCAAAAGCTAAATGCCCTAAAATCATTACAGTCCTCCCCTAACGTCGAAACAGCAAAAGAGCTTGGGCTGCACTGATTAGTTTTGGAGTTGTCCCAGTATGTGTTTTATTTTAGCTCTGTAACGCGATTCTACTGAAATACATGACGATGGTGTTTCCCAGAAATCTGGAAACCCCATTCAAAAGCTAAATGCCCTAAAATCATTACAGTCCTCCCCTAACTTCGAAACAGCAAAAGAGCTTGGGCTGCACTGATTAGTTTTGGAGTTGTCCCAGTATGTGTTTTATTTTAGCTCTGTAACGCGATTCTACTGAAATACATGACGATGGTGTTTCCCCAGAAATCTGGAAACCCCATTCAAAAGCTAAATGCCCTGAAATCATTACAGTCCTCCCTAACTTCGAAACAGCAAAAGAGCTTGGGCTGCACTGATTAGTTTTGGAGTTGTCCCAGTATGTGTTTTATTTTAGCTCTGTAACGCGATTCTACTGAATACATGACGATGGTGTTTCCCCAGAAATCTGGAAACCCCATTCAAAAGCTAAATGCCCTAAAATTATTACAGTCCTCCCTAACTTCGAAACAGCAAAAGAGCTTGGGCTGCACTGATTAGTTTTGGAGTTGTCCCAGTATGTGTTTTATTTTAGCTCTGTAACGCGTTTCTACCGAAATACATGACGATGGTGTTTCCCCAGAAATCTGGAAACCCCATTCAAAAGCTAAATGCCCTAAAATCATTACAGTCCTCCCCTAACGTCGAAACAGCAAAAGAGCTTGGGCTGCACTGATTAGTTTTGGAGTTGTCCCAGTATGTGTTTTATTTTAGCTCTGTAACGCGATTCTACTGAAATACATAACAGAGGTGTATCCCCAGAAATCTGGAAACCCCATTCAAAAGCTAAATGCCCTGAAATCATTACAGTCCTCCCTAACTTCGAAACAGCAAAAGAGCTTGGGCTGCACTGATTAGTTTTGGAGTTGTCCCAGTATGTGTTTTATTTTAGCTCTGTAACGCGATTCTACCGAAATACATGACGATGGTGTATCCCCAGAAATCTGGAAACCCCATTCAAAAGCTAAATGCCCTAAAATCATTACAGTCCTCCCTAACGTCGAAACAGCAAAAGAGCTTGGGCTGCACTGATTAGTTTTGGAGTTGTCCCAGTATGTGTTTTATTTTAGCTCTGTAACGCGATTCTACCGAATACATGACGATGGTGTTTCCCAGAAATCTGGAAACCCCATTCAAAAGCTAAATGCCCTAAAATCATTACAGTCCTCCCCTAACTTCGAAACAGCAAAAGAGCTTGGGCTGCACTGATTAGTTTTGGAGTTGTCCCAGTATGTGTTTTATTTTAGCTCTGTAACGCGATTCTACTGAAATACATAACAGAGGTGTATCCCCAGAAATCTGGAAACCCCATTCAAAAGCTAAATGCCCTAAAATCATTACAGTCCTCCCCTAACTTCGAAACAGCAAAAGAGCTTGGGCTGCACTGATTAGTTTTGGAGTTGTCCCAGTATGTGTTTTATTTTAGCTCTGTAACGCGATTCTACCGAAATACATGACGATGGTGTATCCCCAGAAATCTGGAAACCCCATTCAAAAGCTAAATGCCCTAAAATCATTACAGTCCTCCCCTAACGTCGAAACAGCAAAAGAGCTTGGGCTGCACTGATTAGTTTTGAGTTGTCCCAGTATGTGTTTTATTTTAGCTCTGTAACGCGTTTCTACCGAAATACATGACGATGGTGTTTCCCCAGAAATCTGGAAACCCCATTCAAAAGCTAAATGCCCTAAAATCATTACAGTCCTCCCTAACGTCGAAACAGCAAAAGAGCTTGGGCTGCACTGATTAGTTTTGAGTTGTCCCAGTATGTGTTTTATTTTAGCTCTGTAACGCGATTCTACTGAAATACATGACAGAGGTGTATCCCCAGAAATCTGGAAACCCCATTCAAAAGCTAAATGCCCTAAAATCATTACAGTCCTCCCCTAACGTCGAAACAGCAAAAGAGCTTGGGCTGCACTGATTAGTTTTGGAGTTGTCCCAGTATGTGTTTTATTTTAGCTCTGTAACGCGATTCTACTGAAATACATGACGATGGTGTTTCCCCAGAAATCTGGAAACCCCATTCAAAAGCTAAATGCCCTAAAATCATTACAGTCCTCCCTAACTTCGAAACAGCAAAAGAGCTTGGGCTGCACTGATTAGTTTTGGAGTTGTCCCAGTATGTGTTTTATTTTAGCTCTGTAACGCGATTCTACTGAAATACATAACAGAGGTGTATCCCCAGAAATCTGGAAACCCCATTCAAAAGCTAAATGCCCTAAAATCATTACAGTCCTCCCCTAACTTCGAAACAGCAAAAGAGCTTGGGCTGCACTGATTAGTTTTGAGTTGTCCCAGTATGTGTTTTATTTTAGCTCTGTAACGCGATTCTACTGAAATACATGACGATGGTGTTTCCCCAGAAATCTGGAAACCCCATTCAAAAGCTAAATGCCCTAAAATCATTACAGTCCTCCCTAACGTCGAAACAGCAAAAGAGCTTGGGCTGCACTGATTAGTTTTGGAGTTGTCCCAGTATGTGTTTTATTTTAGCTCTGTAACGCGTTTCTACCGAAATACATGACGATGGTGTTTCCCCAGAAATCTGGAAACCCCATTCAAAAGCTAAATGCCCTGAAATCATTACAGTCCTCCCCTAACTTCGAAACAGCAAAAGAGCTTGGGCTGCACTGATTAGTTTTGAGTTGTCCCAGTATGTGTTTTATTTTAGCTCTGTAACGCGATTCTACTGAATACATGACGATGGTGTTTCCCCAGAAATCTGGAAACCCCATTCAAAAGCTAAATGCCCTGAAATCATTACAGTCCTCCCCTAACGTCGAAACAGCAAAAGAGCTTGGGCTGCACTGATTAGTTTTGGAGTTGTCCCAGTATGTGTTTTATTTTAGCTCTGTAACGCGATTCTACTGAAATACATGACGATGGTGTATCCCCAGAAATCTGGAAACCCCATTCAAAAGCTAAATGCCCTAAAATCATTACAGTCCTCCCCTAACTTCGAAACAGCAAAAGAGCTTGGGCTGCACTGATTAGTTTTGAGTTGTCCCAGTATGTGTTTTATTTTAGCTCTGTAACGCGATTCTACTGAAATACATGACAGATGGTGTTCCCCAGAAATCTGGAAACCCCATTCAAAAGCTAAATGCCCTAAAATCATTACAGTCCTCCCCTAACGTCGAAACAGCAAAAGAGCTTGGGCTGCACTGATTAGTTTTGGAGTTGTCCCAGTATGTGTTTTATTTTAGCTCTGTAACGCGATTCTACTGAAATACATGACGATGGTGTTTCCCAGAAATCTGGAAACCCCATTCAAAAGCTAAATGCCCTGAAATCATTACAGTCCTCCCCTAACGTCGAAACAGCAAAAGAGCTTGGGCTGCACTGATTAGTTTTGGAGTTGTCCCAGTATGTGTTTTATTTTAGTTTGTAACGCTTTCTACCGAAATACATGACGATGGTGTTTCCCAGAAATCTGGAAACCCCATTCAAAAGCTAAATGCCCTAAAATCATTACAGTCCTCCCTAACGTCGAAACAGCAAAAGAGCTTGGGCTGCACTGATTAGTTTTGGAGTTGTCCCAGTATGTGTTTTATTTTAGCTCTGTAACGCGCTTTCTACTGAAATACATAACAGAGGTGTATCCCCAGAAATCTGGAAACCCCATTCAAAAGCTAAATGCCCTAAAATCATTACAGTCCTCCCCTAACTTCGAAACAGCAAAAAGAGCTTGGGCTGCACTGATTAGTTTTGGAGTTGTCCCAGTATGTGTTTTATTTTAGCTCTGTAACGCGATTCTACTGAAATACATGACGATGGTGTTTCCCAGAAATCTGGAAACCCCATTCAAAAAGCTAAATGCCCTAAAATCATTACAGTCCTCCCTAACTTCGAAACAGCAAAAGAGCTTGGGCTGCACTGATTAGTTTTGGAGTTGTCCCAGTATGTGTTTTATTTTAGTCTGTAACGCGATTCTACTGAAATACATGACGATGGTGTATCCCCAGAAATCTGGAAACCCCATTCAAAAGCTAAATGCCCTGAAATCATTACAGTCCTCCCCTAACGTCGAAACAGCAAAAGAGCTTGGGCTGCACTGATTAGTTTTGGAGTTGTCCCAGTATGTGTTTTATTTTAGC
The DNA here is from genome assembly GCA_036884735.1 of Huso huso. Lineage (NCBI taxonomy): Eukaryota > Metazoa > Chordata > Actinopteri > Acipenseriformes > Acipenseridae > Huso > Huso huso. The sequence goes on along the minus strand of CM072663.1, from coordinate 51,836,878 downwards.
TCTGTAACGCTGTTTCTACCGAATACATGACGATGGTGTTTCCCCAGAAATCTGGAAACCCCATTCAAAAGCTAAATGCCCTAAAATCATTACAGTCCTCCCCTAACGTCGAAACAGCAAAAGAGCTTGGGCTGCACTGATTAGTTTTGGAGTTGTCCCAGTATGTGTTTTATTTTAGCTCTGTAACGCGATTCTACTGAAATACATGACGATGGTGTATCCCCAGAAATCTGGAAACCCCATTCAAAAGCTAAATGCCCTAAAAATCATTACAGTCCTCCCCTAACTTCGAAACAGCAAAAGAGCTTGGGCTGCACTGATTAGTTTTGGAGTTGTCCCAGTATGTGTTTTATTTTAGCTCTGTAACGCGTTTCTACCGAAATACATGACGATGGTGTTTCCCCAGAAATCTGGAAACCCCATTCAAAAGCTAAATGCCCTAAAATCATTACAGTCCTCCCCTAACTTCGAAACAGCAAAAGAGCTTGGGCTGCACTGATTAGTTTTGGAGTTGTCCCAGTATGTGTTTTATTTTAGCTCTGTAACGCGATTCTACTGAAAACATGACGATGGTGTTTCCCCAGAAATCTGGAAACCCCATTCAAAAGCTAAATGCCCTAAAATCATTACAGTCCTCCCTAACTTCGAAACAGCAAAAGAGCTTGGGCTGCACTGATTAGTTTTGGAGTTGTCCCAGTATGTGTTTTATTTTAGCTCTGTAACGCTTTCTACTGAAATACATGACGATGGTGTTTCCCAGAAATCTGGAAACCCCATTCAAAAGCTAAATGCCCTAAAATCATTACAGTCCTCCCCTAACGTCGAAACAGCAAAAGAGCTTGGGCTGCACTGATTAGTTTTGGAGTTGTCCCAGTATGTGTTTTATTTTAGCTCTGTAACGCGATTCTACTGAATACATGACGATGGTGTATCCCCAGAAATCTGGAAACCCCATTCAAAAGCTAAATGCCCTAAAATCATTACAGTCCTCCCCTAACGTCGAAACAGCAAAAGAGCTTGGGCTGCACTGATTAGTTTTGGAGTTGTCCCAGTATGTGTTTTATTTTAGCTCTGTAACGATTCTCACCGAATACATGACGATGGTGTTTCCCCAGAAATCTGGAAACCCCATTCAAAAGCTAAATGCCCTAAAATCATTACAGTCCTCCCTAACTTCGAAACAGCAAAAGAGCTTGGGCTGCACTGATTAGTTTTGGAGTTGTCCCAGTATGTGTTTTATTTTAGCTCTGTAACGCGATTCTACTGAAATACATGACGATGGTGTTTCCCCAGAAATCTGGAAACCCCATTCAAAAGCTAAATGCCCTGAAATCATTACAGTCCTCCCCAACTTCGAAACAGCAAAAGAGCTTGGGCTGCACTGATTAGTTTTGAGTTGTCCCAGTATGTGTTTTATTTTAGCTCTGTAACGCGATTCTACTGAAATACATGACGATGGTGTTTCCCCAGAAATCTGGAAACCCCATTCAAAAGCTAAATGCCCTGAAATCATTACAGTCCTCCCCTAACTTCGAAACAGCAAAAGAGCTTGGGCTGCACTGATTAGTTTTTGAGTTGTCCCAGTATGTGTTTTATTTTAGCTCTGTAACGCGATTCTACTGAAATACATGACAGAGGTGTATCCCCAGAAATCTGGAAACCCCATTCAAAAGCTAAATGCCCTAAAATCATTACAGTCCTCCCTAACGTCGAAACAGCAAAAGAGCTTGGGCTGCACTGATTAGTTTTGAGTTGTCCCAGTATGTGTTTTATTTTAGCTCTGTAACGCGATTCTACTGAAATACATAAATGGTGTATCCCCAGAAATCTGGAAACCCCATTCAAAAGCTAAATGCCCTAAAAATCATTACAGTCCTCCCTAACTTTCGAAACAGCAAAAGAGCTTGGGCTGCACTGATTAGTTTTGAGTTGTCCCAGTATGTGTTTTATTTTAGCTCTGTAACGCGATTCTACTGAAATACATAACGATGGTGTATCCCAGAAATCTGGAAACCCCATTCAAAAGCTAAATGCCCTGAAATCATTACAGTCCTCCCCTAACTTCGAAACAGCAAAAGAGCTTGGGCTGCACTGATTAGTTTTGGAGTTGTCCCAGTATGTGTTTTATTTTAGTTTGTAACGCGATTCTACCGAATACATGACGATGGTGTTTCCCCAGAAATCTGGAAACCCCATTCAAAAGCTAAATGCCCTAAAATCATTACAGTCCTCCCTAACGTCGAAACAGCAAAAGAGCTTGGGCTGCACTGATTAGTTTTGAGTTGTCCCAGTATGTGTTTTATTTTAGCTCTGTAACGCGATTCTACTGAAATACATGACGATGGTGTTTCCCCAGAAATCTGGAAACCCCATTCAAAAGCTAAATGCCCTGAAATCATTACAGTCCTCCCTAACTTCGAAACAGCAAAAGAGCTTGGGCTGCACTGATTAGTTTTGGAGTTGTCCCAGTATGTGTTTTATTTTAGCTCTGTAACGCGATTCTACTGAATACATGACAGATGGTGTTTCCCCAGAAATCTGGAAACCCCATTCAAAAGCTAAATGCCCTAAAAATCATTACAGTCCTCCCCTAACGTCGAAACAGCAAAAGAGCTTGGGCTGCACTGATTAGTTTTGGAGTTGTCCCAGTATGTGTTTTATTTTAGCTCTGTAACGCGATTCTACTGAATACATGACAATGGTGTTTCCCCAGAAATCTGGAAACCCCATTCAAAAGCTAAATGCCCTGAAATCATTACAGTCCTCCCCTAACTTCGAAACAGCAAAAGAGCTTGGGCTGCACTGATTAGTTTTGGAGTTGTCCCAGTATGTGTTTTATTTTAGCTCTGTAACGCGATTCTACTGAAATACATGACAGATGGTGTTTCCCCAGAAATCTGGAAACCCCATTCAAAAGCTAAATGCCCTGAAATCATTACAGTCCTCCCCTAACGTCGAAACAGCAAAAGAGCTTGGGCTGCACTGATTAGTTTTGGAGTTGTCCCAGTATGTGTTTTATTTTAGCTCTGTAACGTGATTCTACTGAAATACATAACAATGGTGTATCCCCAGAAATCTGGAAACCCCATTCAAAAGCTAAATGCCCTGAAATCATTACAGTCCTCCCCTAACGTCGAAACAGCAAAAGAGCTTGGGCTGCACTGATTAGTTTTGAGTTGTCCCAGTATGTGTTTTATTTTAGTTTGTAACGCGATTCTACCGAAATACATGACGATGGTGTTTCCCCAGAAATCTGGAAACCCCATTCAAAAGCTAAATGCCCTGAAATCATTACAGTCCTCCCTAACGTCGAAACAGCAAAAGAGCTTGGGCTGCACTGATTAGTTTTGGAGTTGTCCCAGTATGTGTTTTATTTTAGCTCTGTAACGCGATTCTACTGAATACATGACGATGGTGTTTCCCCAGAAATCTGGAAACCCCATTCAAAAGCTAAATGCCCTAAAATCATTACAGTCCTCCCCTAACGTCGAAACAGCAAAAGAGCTTGGGCTGCACTGATTAGTTTTGGAGTTGTCCCAGTATGTGTTTTATTTTAGCTCTGTAACGCGATTCTACTGAAATACATAACAGAGGTGTATCCCCAGAAATCTGGAAACCCCATTCAAAAGCTAAATGCCCTGAAATCATTACAGTCCTCCCCTAACGTCGAAACAGCAAAAGAGCTTGGGCTGCACTGATTAGTTTTGAGTTGTCCCAGTATGTGTTTTATTTTAGCTCTGTAACGCGATTCTACTGAAATACATGACGATGGTGTTTCCTCAGAAATCTGGAAACCCCATTCAAAAGCTAAATGCCCTAAAATCATTACAGTCCTCCCTAACGTCGAAACAGCAAAAGAGCTTGGGCTGCACTGATTAGTTTTGGAGTTGTCCCAGTATGTGTTTTATTTTAGCTCTGTAACGCGTTTCTACCGAAATACATGACGATGGTGTATCCCCAGAAATCTGGAAACCCCATTCAAAAGCTAAATGCCCTGAAATCATTACAGTCCTCCCCTAACGTCGAAACAGCAAAAGAGCTTGGGCTGCACTGATTAGTTTTGGAGTTGTCCCAGTATGTGTTTTATTTTAGCTCTGTAACGCGATTCTACTGAAATACATAACGATGGTGTATCCCCAGAAATCTGGAAACCCCATTCAAAAGCTAAATGCCCTAAAATCATTACAGTCCTCCCCCTAACGCCGAAACAGCAAAAGAGCTTGGGCTGCACTGATTAGTTTTGGAGTTGTCCCAGTATGTGTTTTATTTTAGCTCTGTAACGCGATTCTACTGAAATACATAACAGAGGTGTTTCCCCAGAAATCTGGAAACCCCATTCAAAAGCTAAATGCCCTAAAATCATTACAGTCCTCCCCTAACTTCGAAACAGCAAAAGAGCTTGGGCTGCACTGATTAGTTTTGGAGTTGTCCCAGTATGTGTTTTATTTTAGCTCTGTAACGCGATTCTACCGAAATACATGACGATGGTGTTTCCCCAGAAATCTGGAAACCCCATTCAAAAAGCTAAATGCCCTAAAATCATTACAGTCCTCCCCTAACTTCGAAACAGCAAAAAGAGCTTGGGCTGCACTGATTAGTTTTTGAGTTGTCCCAGTATGTGTTTTATTTTAGCTCTGTAACGCGATTCTACTGAAATACATGACGATGGTGTTTCCCAGAAATCTGGAAACCCCATTCAAAAGCTAAATGCCCTAAAATCATTACAGTCCTCCCCTAACGTCGAAACAGCAAAAGAGCTTGGGCTGCACTGATTAGTTTTGGAGTTGTCCCAGTATGTGTTTTATTTTAGCTCTGTAACGCGATTCTACTGAAATACATGACGATGGTGTTTCCCAGAAATCTGGAAACCCCATTCAAAAGCTAAATGCCCTAAAATCATTACAGTCCTCCCTAACGTCGAAACAGCAAAAGAGCTTGGGCTGCACTGATTAGTTTTGGAGTTGTCCCAGTATGTGTTTTATTTTAGCTCTGTAACGCGATTCTACTGAAATACATAACAGAGGTGTTTCCCCAGAAATCTGGAAACCCCATTCAAAAGCTAAATGCCCTGAAATCATTACAGTCCTCCCCTAACTCGAAACAGCAAAAGAGCTTGGGCTGCACTGATTAGTTTTGGAGTTGTCCCAGTATGTGTTTTATTTTAGCTCTGTAACGCGTTTCTACCGAAATACATGACGATGGAGGTTTCCCCAGAAATCTGGAAACCCCATTCAAAAGCTAAATGCCCTAAAATCATTACAGTCCTCCCCTAACTTCGAAACAGCAAAAGAGCTTGGGCTGCACTGATTAGTTTTGGAGTTGTCCCAGTATGTGTTTTATTTTAGCTCTGTAACGCGATTCTTCACCGAAATACATGACGATGGTGTATCCCCAGAAATCTGGAAACCCCATTCAAAAGCTAAATGCCCTAAAATCATTACAGTCCTCCCCTAACTTCGAAACAGCAAAAGAGCTTGGGCTGCACTGATTAGTTTTGAGTTGTCCCAGTATGTGTTTTATTTTAGCTCTGTAACGCGATTCTACTGAAATACATAACGATGGTGTTTCCCCAGAAATCTGGAAACCCCATTCAAAAGCTAAATGCCCTGAAATCATTACAGTCCTCCCCTAACTCGAAACAGCAAAAGAGCTTGGGCTGCACTGATTAGTTTTGGAGTTGTCCCAGTATGTGTTTTATTTTAGCTCTGTAACGCGCTTTCTACTGAAATACATGACGATGGTGTTTCCCCAGAAATCTGGAAACCCCATTCAAAAGCTAAATGCCCTGAAATCATTACAGTCCTCCCTAACTTCGAAACAGCAAAAGAGCTTGGGCTGCACTGATTAGTTTTGAGTTGTCCCAGTATGTGTTTTATTTTAGCTCTGTAACGCGTTTCTACCGAAATACATGACGATGGTGTTTCCCCAGAAATCTGGAAACCCCATTCAAAAGCTAAATGCCCTAAAATCATTACAGTCCTCCCCTAACGTCGAAACAGCAAAAGAGCTTGGGCTGCACTGATTAGTTTTGGAGTTGTCCCAGTATGTGTTTTATTTTAGCTCTGTAACGCGTTTCTACCGAAATACATGACGATGGTGTTTCCCCAGAAATCTGGAAACCCATTCAAAAGCTAAATGCCCTGAAATCATTACAGTCCTCCCCTAACGTCGAAACAGCAAAAGAGCTTGGGCTGCACTGATTAGTTTTGGAGTTGTCCCAGTATGTGTTTTATTTTAGCTCTGTAACGCGATTCTACTGAAATACATAACGATGGTGTTTCCCCAGAAATCTGGAAACCCCATTCAAAAGCTAAATGCCCTAAAATCATTACAGTCCTCCCCTAACGTCTCGAAACAGCAAAAGAGCTTGGGCTGCACTGATTAGTTTTGAGTTGTCCCAGTATGTGTTTTATTTTAGCTCTGTAACGATTCTACTGAAATACATGACGATGGTGTTTCCCAGAAATCTGGAAACCCCATTCAAAAGCTAAATGCCCTAAAATCATTACAGTCCTCCCCTAACATCGAAAACAGCAAAAGAGCTTGGGCTGCACTGATTAGTTTTGGAGTTGTCCCAGTATGTGTTTTATTTTAGCTCTGTAACGCGATTCTACTGAAATACATGACGATGGTGTTTCCCCAGAAATCTGAAACCCCATTCAAAAGCTAAATGCCCTAAAATCATTACAGTCCTCCCCTAAACGTCGAAACAGCAAAAGAGCTTGGGCTGCACTGATTAGTTTTGAGTTGTCCCAGTATGTGTTTTATTTTAGCTCTGTAACGCGATTCTACTGAAATACATGACGATGGTGTTTCATCAGAAATCTGGAAACCCCATTCAAAAGCTAAATGCCCTAAAATCATTACAGTCCTCCCCTAACGTCAAAACAGCAAAAGAGCTTGGGCTGCACTGATTAGTTTTGGAGTTGTCCCAGTATGTGTTTTATTTTAGCTCTGTAACGCGATTCTACTGAAAAATACATGACAATGGTGTTTCCCCAGAAATCTGGAAACCCCATTCAAAAGCTAAATGCCCTAAAATCATTACAGTCCTCCCCTAACTCGAAACAGCAAAAGAGCTTGGGCTGCACTGATTAGTTTTGGAGTTGTCCCAGTATGTGTTTTATTTTAGCTCTGTAACGCGATTCTACCGAAATACATGACGATGGTGTTTCCCCAGAAATCTGGAAACCCCATTCAAAAGCTAAATGCCCTGAAATCATTACAGTCCTCCCCTAACTTCGAAACAGCAAAGAGCTTGGGCTGCACTGATTAGTTTTGGAGTTGTCCCAGTATGTGTTTTATTTTAGCTCTGTAACGCGATTCTACTGAAATACATAACAATGGTGTTTCCTCAGAAATCTGGAAACCCCATTCAAAAAGCTAAATGCCCTGAAATCATTACAGTCCTCCCTAACTTCGAAAACAGCAAAAGAGCTTGGGCTGCACTGATTAGTTTTGGAGTTGTCCCAGTATGTGTTTTATTTTAGCTCTGTAACGCGTTTCTACTGAAAATACATGACAATGGTGTTTCCCAGAAATCTGGAAACCCCATTCAAAAGCTAAATGCCCTAAAATCATTACAGTCCTCCCCTAACGTCGAAACAGCAAAAGAGCTTGGGCTGCACTGATTAGTTTTGGAGTTGTCCCAGTATGTGTTTTATTTTAGCTCTGTAACGCGATTCTACTGAAATACATGACAATGGTGTTCCCCAGAAATCTGGAAACCCCATTCAAAAGCTAAATGCCCTGAAATCATTACAGTCCTCCCCTAACTTCGAAACAGCAAAAGAGCTTGGGCTGCACTGATTAGTTTTGGAGTTGTCCCAGTATGTGTTTTATTTTAGCTCTGTAACGCGCGATTCTACCGAAATACATGACAATGGTGTTCCCCAGAAATCTGGAAACCCCATTCAAAAGCTAAATGCCCTGAAATCATTACAGTCCTCCCTAACGAGAAAACAGCAAAAGAGCTTGGGCTGCACTGATTAGTTTTGGAGTTGTCCCAGTATGTGTTTTATTTTAGCTCTGTAACGCTGTTTCTACCGAAATACATGACGATGGTGTTTCCCAGAAATCTGGAAACCCCATTCAAAAGCTAAATGCCCTGAAATCATTACAGTCCTCCCTAACGTCGAAACAGCAAAAGAGCTTGGGCTGCACTGATTAGTTTTGGAGTTGTCCCAGTATGTGTTTTATTTTAGCTCTGTAACGATTCTACTGAAATACATGACAATGGTGTTTCCCCAGAAATCTGAAACCCCATTCAAAAGCTAAATGCCCTGAAATCATTACAGTCCTCCCCTAACATCGAAACAGCAAAAGAGCTTGGGCTGCACTGATTAGTTTTGGAGTTGTCCCAGTATGTGTTTTATTTTAGCTCTGTAACGCCGATTCTACTGAAATACATAACAATGGTGTTCCCCAGAAATCTGGAAACCCCATTCAAAAGCTAAATGCCCTAAAATCATTACAGTCCTCCCCTAACTTCGAAACAGCAAAAGAGCTTGGGCTGCACTGATTAGTTTTGGAGTTGTCCCAGTATGTGTTTTATTTTAGCTCTGTAACGCGATTCTACTGAAATACATGACAATGGTGTTTCCCAGAAATCTGGAAACCCCATTCAAAAGCTAAATGCCCTGAAATCATTACAGTCCTCCCTAACTTCGAAACAGCAAAAGAGCTTGGGCTGCACTGATTAGTTTTGGAGTTGTCCCAGTATGTGTTTTATTTTAGCTCTGTAACGCGATTCTACTGAAATACATGACGATGGTGTTTCCCCAGAAATCTGGAAACCCCATTCAAAAGCTAAATGCCCTAAAATCATTACAGTCCTCCCTAACGTCGAAACAGCAAAAAGAGCTTGGGCTGCACTGATTAGTTTTGGAGTTGTCCCAGTATGTGTTTTATTTTAGCTCTGTAACGCGATTCTACTGAAATACATGACAATGGTGTTTCCCCAGAAATCTGGAAACCCCATTCAAAAGCTAAATGCCCTGAAATCATTACAGTCCTCCCCTAACATCGAAACAGCAAAAGAGCTTGGGCTGCACTGATTAGTTTTGGAGTTGTCCCAGTATGTGTTTTATTTTAGCTCTGTAACGCGATTCTACTGAAATACATGACAATGGTGTTTCCCAGAAATCTGGAAACCCCATTCAAAAGCTAAATGCCCTGAAATCATTACAGTCCTCCCTAACGTCGAAACAGCAAAAGAGCTTGGGCTGCACTGATTAGTTTTGGAGTTGTCCCAGTATGTGTTTTATTTTAGCTCTGTAACGCGATTCTACTGAAATACATGACAATGGTGTATCCCCAGAAATCTGGAAACCCCATTCAAAAGCTAAATGCCCTGAAATCATTACAGTCCTCCCCTAACTTCGAAACAGCAAAAGAGCTTGGGCTGCACTGATTAGTTTTGGAGTTGTCCCAGTATGTGTTTTATTTTAGCTCTGTAACGCGATTCTACTGAAATACATGACGATGGTGTTTCCCAGAAATCTGGAAACCCCATTCAAAAGCTAAATGCCCTAAAATCATTACAGTCCTCCCCTAACGTCGAAACAGCAAAAGAGCTTGGGCTGCACTGATTAGTTTTGGAGTTGTCCCAGTATGTGTTTTATTTTAGCTCTGTAACGCGATTCTACTGAAATACATGACAATGGTGTATCCCCAGAAATCTGGAAACCCCATTCAAAAGCTAAATGCCCTGAAATCATTACAGTCCTCCCTAACGCCGAAACAGCAAAAGAGCTTGGGCTGCACTGATTAGTTTTGGAGTTGTCCCAGTATGTGTTTTATTTTAGCTCTGTAACGCGTTTCTACCGAAATACATGACGATGGTGTTTCCCCAGAAATCTGGAAACCCCATTCAAAAGCTAAATGCCCTAAAATCATTACAGTCCTCCCCTAACATCGAAACAGCAAAAGAGCTTGGACTGCACTGATTAGTTTTGGAGTTGTCCCAGTATGTGTTTTATTTTAGCTTGTAACGATTCTACTGAAATACATGACAATGGTTCCCCAGAAATCTGGAAACCCCATTCAAAAGCTAAATGCCCTGAAATCATTACAGTCCTCCCCTAACGTCGAAACAGCAAAAAAGAGCTTGGGCTGCACTGATTAGTTTTGAGTTGTCCCAGTATGTGTTTTATTTTAGCTCTGTAACGCGATTCTACTGAAATACATAACAGAGGTGTTTCCCCAGAAATCTGGAAACCCCATTCAAAAGCTAAATGCCCTGAAATCATTACAGTCCTCCCCTAACTTCGAAACAGCAAAAGAGCTTGGGCTGCACTGATTAGTTTTGGAGTTGTCCCAGTATGTGTTTTATTTTAGCTCTGTAACGCGATTCTACTGAAATACATGACAATGGTGTTTTCAGAAATCTGGAAACCCCATTCAAAAGCTAAATGCCCTAAAATCATTACAGTCCTCCCTAACGTCGAAACAGCAAAAGAGCTTGGGCTGCATTGATTAGTTTTGGAGTTGTCCCAGTATGTGTTTTATTTTAGCTCTGTAACGCGATTCTACTGAAATACATAACAATGGTGTTTCCCAGAAATCTGGAAACCCCATTCAAAAGCTAAATGCCCTAAAATCATTACAGTCCTCCCCTAACGTCGAAACAGCAAAAGAGCTTGGGCTGCACTGATTAGTTTTGAGTTGTCCCAGTATGTGTTTTATTTTAGCTCTGTAACGCGATTCTACTGAAATACATGACAATGGTGTTTCCCCAGAAATCTGGAAACCCCATTCAAAAGCTAAATGCCCTGAAATCATTACAGTCCTCCCTCAACGTCGAAACAGCAAAAGAGCTTGGGCTGCACTGATTAGTTTTGGAGTTGTCCCAGTATGTGTTTTATTTTAGCTCTGTAACGCGATTCTACTGAAATACATGACAATGGTGTTCCCCAGAAATCTGGAAACCCCATTCAAAAGCTAAATGCCCTGAAATCATTACAGTCCTCCCCTAACTTCGAAACAGCAAAAGAGCTTGGGCTGCACTGATTAGTTTTGGAGTTGTCCCAGTATGTGTTTTATTTTAGCTCTGTAACGCGATTCTACTGAAATACATGACAATGGTGTTTCCCCAGAAATCTGGAAACCCCATTCAAAAGCTAAATGCCCTAAAATCATTACAGTCCTCCCCTAACTTCGAAACAGCAAAAGAGCTTGGGCTGCACTGATTAGTTTTTGAGTTGTCCCAGTATGTGTTTTATTTTAGCTCTGTAACGCGATTCTACTGAAATACATGACAATGGTGTTTTCCCCAGAAATCTGGAAACCCCATTCAAAAGCTAAATGCCCTGAAATCATTACAGTCCTCCCTAACGTCGAAACAGCAAAAGAGCTTGATTTGATTAGTTTTGGAGTTGTCCCAGTATGTGTTTTATTTTAGCTCTGTAACGCGATTCTACTGAAATACATGACAATGGTGTTTCAGAAATCTGGAAACCCCATTCAAAAGCTAAATGCCCTGAAATCATTACAGTCCTCCCTAACGTTAAAACAGCAAAAGAGCTTGGGCTGCACTGATTAGTTTTGGAGTTGTCCCAGTATGTGTTTTATTTTAGCTCTGTAACGCGATTCTACTGAAATACATGACGATGGTGTTTCCCCAGAAATCTGGAAACCCCATTCAAAAGCTAAATGCCCTAAAATCATTACAGTCCTCCCCTAACGTCGAAACAGCAAAAGAGCTTGGGCTGCACTGATTAGTTTTGGAGTTGTCCCAGTATGTGTTTTATTTTAGCTCTGTAACGCGATTCTACTGAAATACATGACGATGGTGTTTCCCAGAAATCTGGAAACCCCATTCAAAAAGCTAAATGCCCTAAAAATCATTACAGTCCTCCCTAACGTCGAAACAGCAAAAGAGCTTGGGCTGCACTGATTAGTTTTGAGTTGTCCCAGTATGTGTTTTATTTTAGCTCTGTAATGCGATTTTCCACTGAAATACATGACAATGGTGTTTCCCAGAAATCTGGAAACCCCATTCAAAAGCTAAATGCCCTGAAATCATTACAGTCCTCCCCCAACGTCAAACAGCAAAAGAGCTTGGGCTGCACTGATTAGTTTTGGAGTTGTCCCAGTATGTGTTTTATTTTAGCTCTGTAACGCGATTCTACTGAAATACATGACAATGGTGTTTCCCCAGAAATCTGGAAACCCCATTCAAAAGCTAAATGCCCTGAAATCATTACAGTCCTCCCTAACTTCGAAACAGCAAAAGAGCTTGGGCTGCACTGATTAGTTTTGGAGTTGTCCCAGTATGTGTTTTATTTTAGCTCTGTAACGCGATTCTACTGAAATACATGACAATGGTGTTTCCCCAGAAATCTGAAACCCCATTCAAAAGCTAAATGCCCTAAAATCATTACAGTCCTCCCTAACATCGAAACAGCAAAAGAGCTTGGGCTGCACTGATTAGTTTTGAGTTGTCCCAGTATGTGTTTTATTTTAGCTCTGTAACGCGATTCTACTGAAATACATGACAATGGTGTTTCCCCAGAAATCTGGAAACCCCATTCAAAAGCTAAATGCCCTGAAATCATTACAGTCCTCCCTAACGTCGAAACAGCAAAAGAGCTTGGGCTGCACTGATTAGTTTTGGAGTTGTCCCAGTATGTGTTTTATTTTAGCTCTGTAACGCGATTCTACTGAAATACATGACAATGGTGTTTCCCAGAAATCTGGAAACCCCATTCAAAAGCTAAATGCCCTAAAATCATTACAGTCCTCCCCAATTCGAAACAGCAAAAGAGCTTGGGCTGCACTGATTAGTTTTGGAGTTGTCCCAGTATGTGTTTTATTTTAGCTCTGTAACGCGATTCTACTGAAATACATGACAATGGTGTTTCCCCAGAAATCTGGAAACCCCATTCAAAAGCTAAATGCCTGAAATCATTACAGTCCTCCCCTAACATTCGAAACAGCAAAAGAGCTTGGGCTGCACTGATTAGTTTTGGAGTTGTCCCAGTATGTGTTTTATTTTAGCTCTGTAATGCGATTCTACTGAAATACATGACAATGGTGTTTCCCCAGAAATCTGGAAACCCCATTCAAAAGCTAAATGCCCTGAAATCACTACAGTCCTCCCCTAACTTCGAAACAGCAAAAGAGCTTGGGCTGCACTGATTAGTTTTGGAGTTGTCCCAGTATGTGTTTTATTTTAGCTCTGTAACGCGATTCTACTGAAATACATGACAATGGTGTTTCCCCAGAAATCTGGAAACCCCATTCAAAAGCTAAATGCCCTAAAATCATTACAGTCCTCCCTAACGTCGAAACAGCAAAAGAGCTTGGGCTGCACTGATTAGTTTTGGAGTTGTCCCAGTATGTGTTTTATTTTAGCTCTGTAACGCCGATTCTACTGAAATACATGACAATGGTGTTTCCCCAGAAATCTGAAACCCCATTCAAAAGCTAAATGCCCTGAAATCATTACAGTCCCCAACGTCGAAACAGCAAAAGAGCTTGGGCTGCACTGATTAGTTTTGGAGTTGTCCCAGTATGTGTTTTATTTTAGCTCTGTAACGCGATTCTACTGAAATACATGACAATGGTGTTTCCCCAGAAATCTGGAAACCCCATTCAAAAGCTAAATGCCCTGAAATCACTACAGTCCTCCCCTAACGTCGAAACAGCAAAAGAGCTTGGGCTGCACTGATTAGTTTTGGAGTTGTCCCAGTATGTGTTTTATTTTAGCTCTGTAACGCGATTCTACTGAAATACATGACAATGGTGTTTCCCCAGAAATATGGAAACCCCATTCAAAAAAGCTAAATGCCCTGAAATCATTACAGTCCTCCCCTAACTTCGAAACAGCAAAAAAGAGCTTGGGCTGCACTGATTAGTTTTGGAGTTGTCCCAGTATGTGTTTTATTTTAGCTCTGTAACGCGATTCTACTGAAATACATGACAATGGTGTTTCCCCAGAAATCTGGAAACCCCATTCAAAAGCTAAATGCCCTGAAATCATTACAGTCCTCCCCTAACGTCGAAACAGCAAAAGAGCTTGGGCTGCACTGATTAGTTTTGGAGTTGTCCCAGTATGTGTTTTATTTTAGCTCTGTAACGCGATTCTACTGAAATACATGACAATGGTGTTTCCCCAGAAATCTGGAAACCCCATTCAAAAGCTAAATGCCCTGAAATCATTACAGTCCTCCCCAACATCGAAACAGCAAAAGAGCTTGGGCTGCACTGATTAGTTTTGGAGTTGTCCCAGTATGTGTTTTATTTTAGCTCTGTAACGCGATTCTACTGAAATACATGACAATGGTGTTTCCCAGAAATCTGGAAACCCCATTCAAAAGCTAAATGCCCTGAAATCATTACAGTCCTCCCTAACTTCAAAAAACAGCAAAAGAGCTTGGGCTGCACTGATTAGTTTTGGAGTTGTCCCAGTATGTGTTTTATTTTAGCTCTGTAACGCGATTCTACTGAAATACATGACAATGGTGTTTTCCCCAGAAATCTGGAAACCCCATTCAAAAGCTAAATGCCCTGAAATCATTACAGTCCTCCCCTAACATCGAAAACAGCAAAAGAGCTTGGGCTGCACTGATTAGTTTTGGAGTTGTCCCAGTATGTGTTTTATTTTAGCTCTGTAACGCGATTCTACTGAAATACATGACAATGGTGTTTCCCCAGAAATCTGGAAACCCCATTCAAAAGCTAAATGCCCTAAAATCATTACAGTCCTCCCCTAACGTCGAAACAGCAAAAGAGCTTGGGCTGCACTGATTAGTTTTGGAGTTGTCCCAGTATGTGTTTTTTTTTAGCTCTGTAACGCGATTCTACTGAAATACATGACAATGGTGTTTCCCCAGAAATCTGGAAACCATTCGAAAAAGCTAAATGCCCTGAAATCATGTTTTACAGTCCTCCCCTAACGAAATCGAAACAGCAAAAGATCATTTGGGCTGCACTGATTAGTTTTGGAGTTGTCCCAGTATGTGTTTTATTTTAGCTCTGTAACGCGATTCTACTGAAATACATGACAATGGTGTTTCCCAGAAATCTGGAAACCCCATTCAAAAGCTAAATGCCCTGAAATCATTACAGTCCTCCCCTAACGTCGAAACAGCAAAAGAGCTTGGGCTGCACTGATTAGTTTTGGAGTTGTCCCAGTATGTGTTTTATTTTAGCTCTGTAACGCGATTCTACTGAAATACATGACAATGGTGTTTCCCCAGAAATCTGGAAACCCCATTCAAAAGCTAAATGCCCTGAAATCATTACAGTCCTCCCCTAACATCGAAACAGCAAAAGAGCTTGGGCTGCACTGATTAGTTTTGGAGTTGTCCCAGTATGTGTTTTATTTTAGCTCTGTAACGCGATTCTACTGAATACATGACAATGGTGTTTCCCCAGAAATCTGGAAACCCCATTCAAAAGCTAAATGCCCTGAAATCATTACAGTCCTCCCCTAACTTCAGAAACAGCAAAAGAGCTTGGGCTGCACTGATTAGTTTTGGAGTTGTCCCAGTATGTGTTTTATTTTAGCTCTGTAACGCGATTCTACTGAAATACATGACAATGGTGTTTCCCCAGAAATCTGGAAACCCCATTCAAAAGCTAAATGCCCTGAAATCACTACAGTCCTCCCCTAACATCGAAACAGCAAAAGAGCTTGGGCTGCACTGATTAGTTTTGGAGTTGTCCCAGTATGTGTTTTATTTTAGCTCTGTAACGTGATTCTACTGAAATACATAACATGGTGTTTCCCCAGAAATCTGGAAACCCCATTCAAAAGCTAAATGCCCTGAAATCATTACAGTCCTCCCTAACTTCGAAACAGCAAAAGAGCTTGGGCTGCACTGATTAGTTTTGGAGTTGTCCCAGTATGTGTTTTATTTTAGCTCTGTAACGCGATTCTACTGAAATACATGACAATGGTGTTTCCCCAGAAATCTGGAAACCCCATTCAAAAGCTAAATGCCCTAAAATCATTACAGTCCTCCCCTAACGTCGAAACAGCAAAAGAGCTTGGGCTGCACTGATTAGTTTTGGAGTTGTCCCAGTATGTGTTTTATTTTAGCTCTGTAACGCGATTCTACTGAAATACATGACAATGGTGTTTCCCCAGAAATCTGGAAACCCCATTCAAAAGCTAAATGCCCTAAAATCATTACAGTCCTCCCTAACTTCGAAACAGCAAAGAGCTTGGGCTGCACTGATTAGTTTTGAGTTGTCCCAGTATGTGTTTTATTTTAGCTCTGTAACGCGATTCTACTGAAATACATGACAATGGTGTTTCCCAGAAATCTGGAAACCCCATTCAAAAGCTAAATGCCCTAAAATCATTACAGTCCTCCCCTAACGTCGAAACAGCAAAAAGAGCTTGGGCTGCACTGATTAGTTTTGGAGTTGTCCCAGTATGTGTTTTATTTTAGCTCTGTAACGCGATTCTACTGAAATACATGACGATGGTGTTTTCCCAGAAATCTGGAAACCCCATTCAAAAGCTAAATGCCCTAAAATCATTACAGTCCTCCCCTAACTTCGAAACAGCAAAAAGAGCTTGGGCTGCACTGATTAGTTTTGGAGTTGTCCCAGTATGTGTTTTATTTTAGCTCTGTAACATTATTTCTACTGAAATACATGACAATGGTGTTTCCCCAGAAATCTGGAAACCCCATTCAAAAGCTAAATGCCCTGAAATCATTACAGTCCTCCCCTAACTTCGAAAACAGCAAAAAGAGCTTGGGCTGCACTGATTAGTTTTGGAGTTGTCCCAGTATGTGTTTTATTTTAGCTCTGTAACGCGATTCTACTGAAATACATGACAATGGTGTTTCCCCAGAAATCTGGAAACCCCATTCAAAAGCTAAATGCCCTGAAATCATTACAGTCCTCCCCTAACGTCGAAACACTAAAAGAGCTTGGGCTGCACTGATTAGTTTTGGAGTTGTCCCAGTATGTGTTTTATTTTAGCTCTAAAACGCGATTCTACTGAAATACATGACTGAATGGTGTTTCCCCAGAAATCTGGAAACCCCATTCAAAAGCTTTAAATGCCCTGAAATCACTACAGTCCTCCCTAACTTCGAAACACAAAAGAGCTTGGGCTGCACTGATTAGTTTTGGAGTTGTCCTAGTATGTGTTTTATTTTAGCTCTGTAACGCGATTTCCACTGAAATACATGACAATGGTGTTTCCCAGAAATCTGGAAACCCCATTCAAAAGCTAAATGCCCTGAAATCATTACAGTCCTCCCCTAACGTCGAAACAGCAAAAAGAGCTTGGGCTGCACTGATTAGTTTTGGAGTTGTCCCAGTATGTGTTTTATTTTAGCTCTGTAACGCGATTCTACTGAAATACATGACAATGGTGTTTCCCCAGAAATATGGAAACCCCATTCAAAAGCTAAATGCCCTTGAAATCATTACAGTCCTCCCCTCAACGCCGAAACAGCAAAAGAGCTTGGGCTGCACTGATTAGTTTGGAGTTGTCCCAGTATGTGTTTTATTTTAGCTCTGTAACGCGATTCTACTGAAATACATGACAATGGTGTTTCCCCAGAAATCTGGAAACCCCATTCAAAAGCTAAATGCCCTGAAATCATTACAGTCCTCCCTAACTTCGAAACAGCAAAAGAGCTTGGGCTGCACTGATTAGTTTTGGAGTTGTCCCAGTATGTGTTTTATTTTAGCTCTGTAACGCGATTCTACTGAAATACATGACAATGGTGTTTCCCAGAAATATGGAAACCCCATTCAAAAGCTAAATGCCCTGAAATCACTACAGTCCTCCCCTAACATCGAAACAGCAAAAGAGCTTGGGCTGCACTGATTAGTTTTGGAGTTGTCCCAGTATGTGTTTTATTTTAGCTCTGTAATGCGATTCTACAGAAATACATGACAATGGTGTTTCATCAGAAATATGGAAACCCCATTCAAAAGCTAAATGCCCTAAAATCATTACAGTCCTCCCCTAACGTCGAAACAGCAAAAGAGCTTGGGCTGCACTGATTAGTTTTGGAGTTGTCCCAGTATGTGTTTTTATTTTAGCTCTGTAATGCGATTCTACTGAAATACATGACAATGGTGTTTCCCAGAAATCTGGAAACCCCATTCAAAAGCTAAATGCCCTGAAATCATTACAGTCCCCTAACGTCGAAACAGCAAAAGAGCTTGGGCTGCACTGATTAGTTTTGGAGTTGTCCCAGTATGTGTTTTATTTTAGCTCTGTAACGCGATTCTACTGAAATACATGACAATGGTGTTTCCCCCAGAAATATGGAAACCCCATTCAAAAGCTAAATGCCCTGAAATCATTACAGCCTCCCCTAACTTCGAAACAGCAAAAGAGCTTGGGCTGCACTGATTAGTTTTGAGTTGTCCCAGTATGTGTTTTATTTTAGCTCTGTAACTTGATTCTACTGAAATACATATGACAATGGTGTTTCCCCAGAAATCTGGAAACCCCATTCAAAAGCTAAATACCCTAAAATCATTACAGTCCTCCCCTAAATTCGAAACACTAAAAAAGAGCTTGGGCTGCACTGATTAGTTTTGGAGTTGTCCCAGTATGTGTTTTATTTTAGCTCTGTAATGTGATTCTACTGAAATACATGAGAATGGTTTTCCCAGAAATCCAAACCCGTTTCAAAAGCTAAATACCCTAAAATCACTACAGTCCTCCCCTAACTTCGAAACACTAAAAGAGCTTGAGCTGCACTAATTAGTTTTGGAGGTGGCCTAGTGTGTGTTTTATTTCAGCTCTGTAATGCGTTTCCACTGAAATACATGAGAATGGTGTTTCCCCAGAAATCTGGAAACCCCATTCAAAAGCTAAATACCCTGAAATCACTACAGTCCTCCCCTAACTTCGAAACAGCAAAAGAGCTTGGGCTGCACTGATTAGTTTTGGAGTTGTCCCAGTATGTGTTTTATTTTAGCTCTGTAATGCGATTCTACTGAAATACATGACAATGGTGTTTCCCAGAAATCTGGAAACCCCATTCAAAAAGCTAAATGCCCTGAAATCATGTGTGTTTACAGTCCTCCCTAAATCGAAACAGCAAAAGAGCTTGGGCTGCACTGATTAGTTTTGGAGTTGTCCCAGTATGTGTTTTATTTTAGCTCTGTAATGCGATTCTACAGAAATACATGACAATGGTGTTTCATCAGAAATATGGAAACCCCATTCAAAAGCTAAATGCCCTGAAATCACTACAGTTCTCCCCTAACATCGAAACAGCAAAAGAGCTTGGGTTGCACTGATTAGTTTTGGAGTTGTCCCAGTATGTGTTTTATTTTAGCTCTGTAATGCGATTCTACTGAAATACATGACAATGGTGTTTCCCAGAAATCTGAAACCCCATTCAAAAGCTAAATGCCCTGAAATCACTACAGTTCTCCCCTAACATCTGAAAACAGCAAAAGAGCTTGGACTGCACTGATTAGTTTTGGAGTTGTCCCAGTATGTGTTTTATTTTAGCTCTGTAACGCGATTCTACTGAAATACATGACAATGGTGTTTCCCAGAAATCTGAAAACCCCATTCAAAAGCTAAATGCCTGAAATCACTACAGTCCTCCCTAACGTCGAAACAGCAAAAAAAGACCTTGGGCTGCACTGATTAGTTTTGGAGTTGTCCCAGTATGTGTTTTATTTTAGCTCTGTAACGCTGATTCTACTGAAATACATGACAATGGTGTTTCCCCAGAAATCTGTTAACCCCATTCAAAAGCTAAATGCCCTGAAATCACTACAGTCCTCCCCTAACTTCGAAACAGCAAAAAAGAGCTTGGGCTGCACTGATTAGTTTTGGAGTTGTCCCAGTATTTGTTTTATTTTAGCTCTGTAACGCGATTCTACTGAAATACATGACAATGGTGTTTCCCCAGAAATCTGGAAACCCCATTCAAAAGCTAAATGCCTAAAAAATCACTACAGTCCTCCCCTAACGTCGAAACAGCAAAAGAGCTTGGGCTGCACTGATTAGTTTTGGAGT
Organism: Huso huso; assembly: GCA_036884735.1. Lineage (NCBI taxonomy): Eukaryota > Metazoa > Chordata > Actinopteri > Acipenseriformes > Acipenseridae > Huso > Huso huso. Next base: position 51,816,909 of record CM072663.1, on the reverse strand, counting down.
TGTCCCAGTATGTGTTTTATTTTAGCTCTGTAACGCGATTCTACTGAAATACATAACAGTGGTGTTTCCCCAGAAATCTGGAAACCCCATTCAAAAGCTAAATGCCCTGAAATTACTACAGTTCTCCCCTAACATCGTAACAGCAAAAGAACTTGGGCTGCACTGATTAGTTTTGGAGTTGTCCCAGTATGTGTTTTATTTTACCTCTGTAACGCGATTCTACTGAAATACATGACAGTTGGTGTTTCCCCAGAAATCTGTTAGTCCATTTCAAAAGCTAAATGCCCTGAAATTACTGCCAGTTTCCCCTAACGTCGAAACAGCAAAAGACCCTTGGGCTGCACTGATTAGTTTTGGAGTTTCTCCAGTATGTGTTTTATTTTTTACCTCTGTAACGCGATTCTACTGAAATACATGACAATGGTGTTTCAGAAATCTGTTAGTCCATTTCAAAAGCTAAATGCCTGAAATCACTACAGTCCTCCCTAACGTCGAAACAGCAAAAGAGCTTGGGCTGCACTGATTAGTTTTGGAGTTGTCCCAGTATGTGTTTTATTTTAGTTCTGTAACGCGATCCTACTGAAATAAATGACAATGGTGTTTCCCAAAAAATGGAAACCCCATTCAAAAGCTAAATGCCCTGAAATCACTACAGTCCTCCCCTAACGTCGAAACAGCAAAAAAGAGCTTGGGCTGCACTGATTAGTTTTGGAGTTGTCCCAGTATGTGTTTTATTTTAGCTCTGTAACGCGATTCTACTGAAATACATGACAATGGTGTTTCCCCAGAAATGGAAACCCCATTCAAAAGCTAAATGCCCTGAAATCATTACAGTCCTCCCTAACGTCGAAACAGCAAAAAGAGCTTGGGCTGCACTGATTAGTTTTGGAGTTGTCCCAGTATGTGTTTTATTTTAGCTCTGTAATGCGATTCTACTGAAATACATGACAATGGTGTTTCCCCAGAAATCTGGAAACCCCATTCAAAAGCTAAATGCCCTGAAATCACTACAGTCCTCCCCTAACATCGAAACAGCAAAAGAGCTTGGGCTGCACTGATTAGTTTTGGAGTTGTCCCAGTATGTGTTTTATTTTAGCTTTGTAATGCGATTCTACAAGAAATACATGACAATGGTGTTTTCCCAGAAATCTGAAACCCCCTTTCAAAAGCTAAATGCCCTGAAATCACTACAGTCCTCCCCTAACATCGAAACAGCAAAAGAGCTTGGGCTGCACTGATTAGTTTTGGAGTTTTCCCAGTGTGTGTTTTATTTTACCTCTGTAACGCGATTCTACTGAAATACATGACAATGGTGTTTCCCAGAAATCTGTTAGTCCCTTTCAAAAGCTAAAAGTCAGTCCTCCCTAACGTCGAAACAGCAAAAAGATCTTGGGCTGCACTGATTAGTTTTGGAGTTCTCCCAGTATGTGTTTTAGCTGTAACGCGATTCTACTGAAAACATGACAATAATGGTGTTTCCCAGAAATCTGGAAACCCCATTCAAAAGCTAAAAAAGTAGTAATATTACTATAGCTTATGTCAAAAGTCTAATTTATGACCCTTTTGACCTTTTGTCGACCTTATAGGTATGAATTTATGAATATATAATGAGGGGCATGGATTTATAAATTTATGAATATATAATGAGGGGGCCATGGATTTTATGGTTGTTACAAGACAGATATGCTTATTGAATATAGGCTTATATATGCCTATAAACTTATTGCACATCTTTTATAAGATATGTACAAAAATCACTGTTTAATATGTTATTTATGTAATCAGGGGATAGTGGGTACCCAAGTTTTATAAATGCTTATGTCTTAGTATTGCTTGGTGCAAACAACATTAAAGTCTTATTATTTTTTACATAAGACACTTAATGAAAAATGGAGAAAGTTTAAAAGAGGGTATTAAAAGCAAAAAAAAAAAAAAAAAAAAAAAGAACACAACTACTTAGCCATTTTAAAAAGCATTTAAACATTACACACACACACACAGAAATCCGAGTACGAGGTGCTGTGATTTTTACATTTTGATATGTTTGGCGATACATATTTTTTACTAGGCACCGTTAAAAAAAAAGATATTTACACATACAGAATCAATAGATGAAACAGGAGAAAGTTTAAAACAGCGTATCACAAAAGCAATAGAAAAATGCAGAAAACAATTTATTACATACATAAATAACTGTACAACTTGAGCGTTAGTCGTTTTAAAAAGTGTATCGCTAAAAAAATAAAACAGATATTAAATTAAATATTTATAAAGAACAAAAACAAAACTAAAAAATCTACCAGAGTACAAGTTCTGAAAAAGCTCTCTCTCGTCTTCCAAAAAAAAAAAAAACTGCCCGGACAAACGCACAAACCCTGCCTGAATTCCTCCCTCTCACGCTTCTTCTCTCTTCAAACTTTAGCTGCCGAATGACTGCAAAACATCGTTCTGTGACTTAAATAGGGGCGTTCCTTTGGCCCCAAACATGCGCTACAAAAACACATCCACATCCCCTGAAGTTGTGTTTATTGGGGAAATAAACAAATAAACCTCTAAAAATGAAACAAGTTATAAAACAGATTATAAACGTTAACAAATGAGTGAGAATATTTTTTACCCTGAAACATGAAATTTATTATCAACTCTGAAAATGTGATCAACCGTGACTCTAATAATCTCTGCAGGGTCCTAATGCCCCAAAGCATTGTATATGTATAATAATAATTATTATTTTAAACCAACCTTTTTATTTTTACTTTACCTTAATTAACACCCCATGATCATTTACAAATGTATTCATTAACCCCTCTTTAGTTTAAATCCCAGACACTTTCCATTATATGAGTACTTTGTTCACCATCCAGTTGGATTATATGGCCCTTTCACATTTTGTTTTCTTAAACCAACCCTTTACACTACATATATATATATATATATATATATATATATATATATATATATATATATATATATATATAGATATATAGATATATATATATATATATATATATATATATATATATATATATATATATATATATATATATATATATATATATATATATATAATATACCCTAAATAAAAGGTGTGCAAGTGTTTGTAAGTTCCTTTTATAGGGTATGCATTAACTACATCCTTACATTTTAATGGTAATGTTTATTTGAAGTACTGCACAAAAACTTGGTCTTATTTTGTCCTCATGTATTCCCATCATAGGGATGCCCCAGGGCCCTAGCTCACAGGCCCAGCATGGAGGCAAGGTAGAACAACACATGGGTGAGGGGAAATCAAAGGAGGTTTTTAGAATGCATGGCTTTATCAGATAAGGCTATCCTGTCGGGACCCAAAGGAGTGAAGGGTGACACGGAGGAAGGGTCTCCAGCCCTTTTTACAGGCAACTGGAGAATACATCTGGTCTAAATTAGCCAGAAAGACAGAAGGCGCAAAGGTCATTGAGCCAAAATGACCAGTATGTGTGCGGGGGTATTTCAGAGCCTAAGAGATGCAGAGCCTTCCAAAATAGGTATATTAGAGATTTGGGTTAAATTAAATAAATACAACTGAAGGGGTTATTTGGGGAAATAAACATTATCATTAAGGAGATTGCTTACTTTCGTTAAGATTAAAACCTGAAAACAATTCTATAAACAAAAACTGTTTAATCATGTTTGTTTTTTTGTTTTTTTTGTTTTTGTTTTTTTAAAAAAGCTAGCAAAACTTGTTTATTCTTGTCATGCCAATAAAGCTTATTGAATTGAATATAATTGAATAATAACAAAATGTTATGATTCTGTAACAAACAAATGAAGGAAAATTAAACACATATGTACATGAATAAAACAGCAGCAGAGTTTAACATTTTTAAAATGTTAAATATGGAGTAAAGAAAATATAAGTAAAGTATAGCATCCCGCTAAAGAATAAGGCCTACGGTTTTGTAATGTATTTAGATTCCCTGAAAAAGGCGCGGAACAGCTTTTTTTAGAGAGAGAGACCCCAGCTCTGACCAAAGATCTTTTCTGAAATGAGGGACATCCCCTTTCTTGGGGAGTGGTCTGGTGAACCTGCCTATATATCTTTCCAAAGAAATGGGGTCAGTCTCAATACTTTATTGTGGATTTATTTTCTGGAGGTACATGTTTTACAATATTTGATACGCTCTATATACACCCAAAAACACAAGTGCATTATTTTTTTACTTTGTGTATTTAAGAATCATGAACAAACCCTGGTATTTGTGAGATGATAGGTGCAGTCATCATGTACCTTAAATTAGAAACTCCTCCTTTATAGATATGTTTTCAATGTGTTATTTTACTGAACATAATTACAATATTCTTTTACAAGGTGCTCCAGGTGTTAATGCATGTGGATATGCAGGTTTGAACCTTAGGTGTCAATAATTACATAAATAAATACATCCTTATTTACATGATAAACGCAGATATCTATACGCCCAGAATGCCTTATTTCTTTAAATTATTGTATACACTCTTTATTGTTGAGCTCTCATTAAATTGAATTTATTTATATACAAAATAATTAAATGCTCCCCGGTACTGTGAATGTCAGAATATGACAGGTCGCCCCAAAGTTTGTGTTAAAATTATCCATACTTTAAGTTATACATACTTTAATTTTTTAATAATGGATTGATGCGTGGATTTGTTTAACTTCATATTCCCCCCAAATTGTTATGTTGGTAGGTTTGTAACAATCGGTCGGTGTTATTTTGGGGGTAGGTGTTTAAAAATGGTCCACCTTGTACTGCGCTTGACCTGGGTATGTGTAAATGATTTTAGCTCAGAAAACAAGCAAATGTCCACCTGAAAGGGGTACGATGTACTGAGTTGGTCCCTTAAAGTAATTTTTATATAATATTTCACTATTCATCAAATGTATGTGAGTTTAACTGATGAGCAACAAATAGGGTTACATTGTAAACATCTAGGATTAGGGAGTTGAACTATAATTTGGCTTGTTCTTAGTGACTTATGCAGTAGTCAATCAAAAGCAAGGACAGCGTCCGTTTTCTGACGTTACACAGGTCAAGTTGCGGTACACATACCATATTCTGATTATATACCACTTACTGGTCCTATGTCAGAGCCACAAAAAATAAAGAGGGAAACAAGGAGAAGAGTTATGTGTATATTTGAATAATAATAGTATATTGTAGTCTACTGTCTGTTTAAACTTCCCAAAGTGTTACAAATGGTACTTTGTGATGTATTATTATGAAAAAGGTTTCTTTGACACCAGGTCGGTACCAAAAGAATCTTATGTAACGTCGGGGACATGGTTATTTTTTATTTGATGCATATCAAACATGTACAGTATAGAACTACAGGAGGTTTCTCTTTTACTATTTGCTTATGTTTTACTGTTAAAAAATAAGGTATAGATTTATCTTGTTCAGAAGCAGGTTCAGATATCTGCTGTCTTTTATACATTATGCATATTGTTTCATATTGTTTCTTTCTGTTCATATTCAAATAAAAGCCTAAACCTTAATGTATCAATCCAACATTACAAATACTATAGTCTACCTATTTAAATATCTTAAGAGTTATTTGAGACACATAATAATATAAGACACATAATAAACACATAATAAACACATAATAAGCAATAATGAATGAATAGATTGGGTGTTTTGGGGTGTTGAGCTGGGAGATACAATTGTATTTGCTTTTATTTAGTATGAAAACAGCTCCTTGGATAAAGGCAGCCGGTAAATAATAATAATAATAATAATAATAATAATAATAATAATAATAAATAATCATAATATTAATCATAGGTCATCCAGTTATCGATTGTAGTATGCAATGAGAGTAATAATATGCAACTAAATTAAGGAATACTAACTTATTGTTGAATAGCTTCAGTATAAAAAGATAATAAATTAATTACAAAGGATAATTTCTGAAAGGCAATATTTAAACTGTTGATTATATAGAGTTGTTAACTACAAGTAGCCTACTAGGCTAGTACATGTCTAGCACATGAACATGTCTCGCCCCAAAAAAAATGTTATCCGGGTAAGGTCATCAGGCAAGTTAGTACCACAGCGTCTTCATTAACACATCCCTTTTTAAACTGCCCCCGACAAGACGTCTGCTAATGTGGTAGAATCATAACGGAGCTATCCGAAAGGTTTTTTACACCTAACCATGCTTCTCTGCAGGGTGTCTTCCTCTGTCCATCTTTCTAATCTTTTTTTGATTGAAACTAAAGTCAGTTTGAAATATCACTAGGAGTGCCTACCCTGCTGAGACCAGACCTTAAGGCATCAAGATTCACGCATTTCACAAGCCTTCTCTGTGGGGGGCCTTCCTCTAACAAATGCTATCTGCGTTTATAGACCCCCCCCCAATTGTTCCACTCTGCTCATAAGGTGTAAATTCAAATAAATATATATAGAGTTGTATAAATCTGTGTTTGTCAGTTTGGCAAACAGTGAATCAAGTATATTTACAAACTAATTATTCCAAAGAATGTTACTGTTCTTTTAAAATCCAATCTAAATCTAGCATTGTGATTTTTATTTTATTTTTATTTTTATTTTTTACCTTAACGTCTAAAAGTGTAAAAATATTTTTTTCAAAATAAGCTTATAAATCTATGGGATAACTTTTTGTGGTTTAAAAGTGGTTGTCTTACCATATATCATCTGTTAAGATGCATAGCTTTCTTAACATGGAGGTAAACAATTCAAAGAATGAATGCTTACAGAATGATTCTTTTACGAGGGGGAGGGAGGTGTGACCATGTTTGGAACAGCCTGTCATTGAGTTTCCTTTATTCACCCTCTTTATTGAGATCCATTTACACCGAATTTAGCAAGCAGTTGGAATTTTTAGAACCACTTGAAAGTTGAATGTTTGGTCTTAAGCACAGCAGCAAAAACTATTTTTAGACACAGTGCATGGATTAGGGGTAAATTATCAATATACCAAAGGATTTTTAAGGATGACAAATAATACAACCCAAATAAATAAATAAATAAAATAGAAAGAATTATCTGCATGATGGTATTTAGATTTGCAGCCTTGCCATACACCATATTGTCTCATTAACATTAGGTTTTGATCAAAACGTACCCTTTGTGTAAAAAAAAAATAAATAAATAAATAAAATAATAATAATAATAATAATAATAATAATAATAATAATAATAATAATAATAAATTGAATAGAAAGAGTGTTGCTATGGACCAGTGGGTTGTGGTGAAATGTAAAACCCAATGAGATGTTTCAGGAGGATGATGGGAGCATGAACCCTAACCACCACAGCTACCTGTGGGTTTAGTTTTACTGCTTCTGCCACATGCCTGCTTATTTAACTTTAGCAATTGAGAAAACTGTAATCTCTGCATTTAGATTTTGCACCGAAAACATTCCATCAACAGTTTCACTTCCCAATACAATCATTCTATTAACCTGAAATATAAACAATTTAACACATTCAACCAGACCTCTAAATAGGTCAAGGGAAAATATCTCCTCTCAGCTGGGCCCCCTGTCTTGTAAGTAGAATTATGATATCTTTTTCCCTACAAGTAATAGTTCTAATATGGTTTGTCTTACAATAATTATTAGTAAAAGCATATGGTGAGTAAAGCAATTAAACATTTTCATTTAGGGACAGCCTGTGAGATGTATTTACTACAGATCAGAACACTTTATTGTTGTATGTCTTTCTATTGTCATGTGACCAAAAAACATGTTAAATGTATAAAAAAGGCAGGTTAGACAAATAGACAATCTATTGCCATTTAGATGTTATATACCTATCTATGTATTATTAAAGCAGTTTAAAAAGGGATGTGTTAATGAAGACGCTGTGGTACTAACTTGCCTGATGACCTTACCACGATAACATTTTTTAAGACGAGACATGTTCATGTGTTAGACATGTACTAGCCTAGTAGGCTACTTGTAGTTAACAACTCTATATAATCAACAGTTTAAATATTGCCTTTCAGAAATTATCCTTGTAATTAATTTATTATCTTTTATACTGAAGCTATTCAACAATAAGTTAGTATTCCTTAATTTAGTTGCATATTATTACTCTCATTGCATACTACAATCGATAACTGGATGACCTATGATTAATATTATGATTATTTATTATTATTATTATTATTATTATTATTATTATTATTATTATTTACCGGCTGCCTTTATCCAAGGAGCTGTTTTCATACTAAATAAAAGCAAATACAATTGTATCTCCCAGCTCAACACCCCCAAAACACCCAATCTATTCATTCATTATTGCTTATTATGTGTTTATTATGTGTTTATTATGTGTCTTATATTATTATGTGTCTCAAATAACTCTTAAGATATTTAAATAGGTAGACTATAGTATTTGTAATGTTGGATTGATACATTAAGGTTTAGGCTTTTATTTGAATATGAACAGAAAGAAACAATATGAAACAATATGCATAATGTATAAAGACAGCAGATATCTGAACCTGCTTCTGAACAAGATAAATCTATACCTTATTTTTAACAGTAAAACATAAGCAAATAGTAAAAGAGAAACCTCCTGTAGTTCTATATTGTACATGTTTGATATGCATCAAATAAAAATAACCATGTCCCCTCAACGTTACATAAGATTCTTTGGTACCGACCTGGTGTCAAAGAAACCTTTTCATAATAATACATCACAAAGTACCATTTGTAACACTTTGGGAAGTTTTAAACAGACAGTAGACTACAATATACTATTATTATTCAAATATACACATAACTCTTTTCCTTGTTTCCTCTTTATTTTTGTGGCTCTGACATGGGACCAGTAAGTGGTATATAATCAGAATATGGTATGTGTACCGCAACTTGACCTGTGTAACGTCAGAAAAACGGGACGCTGTCCTTGCTTTTGATTGACTACTGCATAAGTCACTAAGAACAAGCCAAATTATAGTTCAACTCCCTAATCCTAGATGTTTACAATGTAACCCTATTTGTTGCTCATCAGTTTAAACTCACATACATTTGATGAATAGTGAAATATTATATAAAAAATTACTTTAAGGGACCAACTCAGTACATCGTACCCCTTTCAGGTGGACATTTGCTTGTTTTCTGAGCTAAAATCATTTACACATACCCAGGTCAAAGCGCAGTACAAGGTGGACCATTTTAAACACCTACCCCCCAAAATAACACCGACCAGGTGTTACAAAACCTACCAACATAACAATTTGGGGAATATGAAGTTAAACAAATCCACGCATCAATCCATTATTAAAAAATTAAAGTATGTATAACTTAAAGTATGGATATTTTTAACACAAACTTTGGGGCGACCTGTCATATTCTGACATTCACAGTACCGGGGAGCATTTAATTATTTTGTATATAAATAAATTCAATTTAATGAGAGCTCAACAATAAAGAGTGTATACAATAATTTAAAGAAATAAGGCATTCTGGGCGTATAGATATCTGCGTTTATCATGTAAATAAGGATGTATTTATTTATGTAATTATTGACACCTAAGGTTCAAACCTGCATATCCACATGCATTAACACCTGGAGCACCTTGTAAAAAAGAATATTGTAATTATGTTCAGTAAAATAACACATTGAAAAACATATCTATAAGGAGGAGTTTCTAATTTAAGGTACATGGTGATTGCACCTATCATCTCACAAATACCAGGGTTTGTTCATGATTCTTAAATAACAAAGTAAAAATAATGCACTTGTGTTTTTTGGGTGTATATAGAGCGCACCAAATATTGTAAAACATGTACCTCCAGAAAATAAATCCACAATAAAAGTATTGAGACTGACCCCATTTCTTTGAAAGATATAGGCAGGTTCACCAGACCCTCCCAAGAAAGGGATGTCCCTCATTTCAGAAAAGATCTTTGGTCAGAGCTGGGGTCTCTCTAAAAAAAGCTGTTCCACTTTTTCAGGGAATCTAAATACATTAAAAAACCGGGCCTTATTCTTTTAGCAGGATGCTATATTTTACTTATATTTTTTTACTCCATATTTAACATTTTAAAAATGTTAAACTCTGCGCTGTTTTATTCATGTACATATGTGTTTAATTTTCCTTCTTCATTTGTTTGTTACAGAATCATAACATTTTGTTATTATTCAATTATATTCAATTCAATAAGCTTTATTGGCATGACAAGAATAAACAAGTTTTGCTAGCTTTTAAAAAAAAAAAAAAAAAAAAAAACAAAAAACAAACATGATTAAACAGTTTTTGTTTATAGAATTGTTTCCAGGTTTTAATCTTAACGAAAGTAAGCAATCTCCTTAATGATAATGTTTATTTCCCCAAATAACCCCTTCAGTTGTATTTATTTAATTTAACCCAAATCTCTAATATACCTATATTTTGGAAGGTTCTGCATCTCTTAGGCTCTGAAATACCCCCCACACATACTGGTCATTTTGGCTCAATGACCTTTATGCCTTCTGTCTTTTCTGGCTAATTTAGACCAGATGTATTCTCCAGTTGCCTGTAAAAAAGGGCTGGAGACCCTTCCTCCGTGTCACCCTTCACTCCCTTTGGGTCCCGACAGGATAGCCTTATCTGATAAAGCCATGCATTCTAAAAACCTCCTTTGATTTCCCCTCACCCATGTGTTGTTCTACCTTGCCTCCATGCTGGGCCTGTGAGCTAGGGCCCTGGGGCATCCCTATGATGGGAATACATGAGGACAAAAATAAGACCAAGTTTTTTTTGTGCAGTACTTCAAATAAACATTACCATTAAAATGTAAGGATGTAGTTAATGCATACCCTATAAGGAACCTTTCAAATATTTATTGAAGTATACGTGACTTCAAGGCAATGTTGCATTTTTTTTATTCAACCAAAATACAGTTTATACACATAGGTTAATATGCATTAAAACATACAAACACTTGCACACACCCTTTATTTAGGGTATATATATATATATATATATATATATATATATATATATATATATATATATATATATATATATATATATATGTAGTGTAAAGGGTTGGTTTAAGAAAACAAAATGTGAAAGGGCCATATAATCCAACTGGATGGTGAACAAAGTAATCATATAATGGAAAGTGTCTGGGATTTAAACTAAAGAGGGGTTAATGAATACATTTGTAAATGATCATGGGGTGTTAATTAAGGTAAAGTAAAAAATAAAAGGTTGGTTTAAAATAATAATTATTATTGTACATATACAATGCTTTGGGGCATTAGGACCCTGCAGAGATTATTAGAGTCACGGTTGATCACATTTTCAGAGTTGATAATAAATTTCATGTTTCAGGGTAAAAAAATATTCTCACTCATTTGTTAACGTGTTTATGCAATCTGTTTTATAACTTGTTTCATTTTTAGAGGTTTATTTGTTTATTTCCCCAATAAACACAACTTCAGGGGATGTGGATGTGTGTTTTCATGGCGCATGTTTGGGGCCAAAGGAACGCCCTATATTTAAGTCACAGAACGATGTTTTGCAGTCATTCGGCAGCTAAAGTTTGAAGAGAGAAGAAGCGTGAGAGGGAGGGAATTCAGGCAGGGTTTGTGCGTTTTGTCCGGGGAGTTTTTTTTTTTTTTTTGAAGACGGTAAGAGAGAGCTTTTTTTCAGAACTTGTACTCTGGTAGATTTTGTTTTGTTTTTGTTCTTTTATAAATATTTAATTTAATATCTAATTTATTTTGTTTTAGCGATACACTTTCAAAACGACTAATGCTCAGTTGTTCTGTGATTTATGTGTGTAATGTTTAAACGCATTTTAAATATAAATTGTTTTTTTTTTCTTTATGCTTTTAATAACCCTCTTTTTAAACTTTATCTTTTCATTAAGTGTCTTATGTAAAAAATATTAAGACTTTAATGTTGTCTGCACCAAGCACAAGTTAACATAAGCATTTATATCAAACTTGGGGTAAACCACTATGTACTCTGGTAGATTTTGTTTTGTTTTTGTTATTTTATAAATATTTAATTTAATATCTGTTTTATTTTTTGTTTAGCGATACACTTTTAAAACGACTAACGCTCAAGTTGTACAGTTATTTATGTATGTAATAAATTGTTTTCTGCATTTTCTATTGCTTTTGTGGATACGCTGTTTTTTAAACTTTATCCTGTTTCATCTATTGATTCTGTTTGTGTAAATATCTTTGCTTTTAACGGTGCCTAGTAAAAAAATATGTATACCAAACATATCAAAATGTAAAATCACAGCACCTCGTACCGGATTTCTGTGTGTGTGTGTGTAATGTTTAAATGCTTTTAAAATGGCTAAGTAGTTGTGTTGTTTTTTTTTTTTTTTTTTTTTTGCTTTTTAATACCCTCTTTAAACTTTCTCCATTTTTCATTAAGTGTCTAATGTAAAAAAAATACTAAGACTTTAATGTTGTCTGCACCAAGCATAAGTTAACATAAGCATTAATAAAACTTGGGTAACCCTCTATCCCCTGATCACATAAATAATATTAAACACTGATTTTTGTACATATCTTATAAAAGACGGTAATAAGTTTATAGGCATATATAAGCCTATATTCAATAAGCATATCTGTCTTGTAACAACCATAAAATCCAGTGGTGTTTCATTATATATTCATAAATTCATAAATCCACGCCCTCATTATATATTCATAAATTCATACCTATAAGGTCAAAAAAAGGTCAAAAGGGTCATAAATCAGACTTTTGACATAAGCGATAGTAATATTACTACTGCTAAATGCCCTAAAATCATTACAGTCCTCCCCTAACGTCGAAACAACAAAAGAGCTTGGGCTGCACTGATTAGTTTTGGAGTTGTCCCAGTATGTGTTTTATTTTAGCTCTGTAATGCGATTCTACAGAAATGCATGACAATGGTGTTTCCCCAGAAATCTGTTAGTCCCTTTCAAAAGCTAAATGCCCTGAAATCACTACAGTCCTCCCCTAACGTCGAAACAGCAAAAGACCTTGGGCTGCACTGATTAGTTTTGGAGTTGTCCCAGTATGTGTTTTATTTTAGCTCTGTAACGCGATTCTACTGAAATACATGACGATGGTGTTTCCCCAGAAATCTGGAAACCCCATTCAAAAGCTAAATGCCCTGAAATCTCTACAGTCCTCCCCTGACGTCGAAACAGGAAAAGAGCTTGGGCTGCACTAATTAGTTTTGGAGTTGTCCCAGTGTGTGTTTTATTTCAGTTCTGTTACGCGTTTCTACCGAAATAAATGACAATGGTGTTTCCCCAGAAATATGGAAACCCCATTCAAAAGCTAAATACCCTGAAATCACTACAGTCCTCCCTCACGTCGAAACAGCAAAAAGAGCTTGGGCTGCACTGATTAGTTTTGAGTTGTCCCAGTATGTGTTTTTATTTTAGTCCTGTAACCCGATTCTACTGAAATACATGACAATGGTGTTTCCCAGAAATATGGAAACCCCATTCAAAAGCTAAATGCCCTGAAATCATTACAGTCCTCCCCTAACGTCGAAACAGCAAAAGAGCTTGGGCTGCACTGATTAGTTTTGGAGTTGTCCCAGTATGTGTTTTATTTTAGCTCTGTAACGCGTTTCTACCGAAATACATGACGATGGTGTTTCCCAGAAATCTGGAACCCCATTCAAAAGCTAAATGCCCTGAAATCTCTCTACAGTCCTCCCCTGACGTCAGAAACAGCAAAAGAGCTTGGGCTGCACTGATTAGTTTTGGAGTTGTCCCAGTATGTGTTTTATTTTAGCTCTGTAACGCGTTTCTACCGAAATACATGATGATGGTGTTTCCCCAGAAATCTGGAAACCCCATTCAAAAGCTAAATGCCCTGAAATCTCTACAGTCCTCCCCTGACGTCGAAACAGCAAAAGAGCTTGGGCTGCACTGATTAGTTTTGGAGTTGTCCCAGTATGTGTTTTATTTTAGCTCTGTAACACGATTCTACTGAAATACATAACAGTGGTGTTCCCAGAAATCTGGAAACCCCATTCAAAAGCTAAATGCTCTGAAATCATTACAGTCCTCCCCTAACTTCGAAACAGCAAAAGAGCTTGGGCTGCACTGATTAGTTTTGGAGTTGTCCCAGTATGTGTTTTATTTTAGCTCTGTAACGCGTTTCTACCGAAATACATGACGATGGTGTTTCCCTAGAAATCTGGAAACCCCATTCAAAAGCTAAATGCCCTGAAATCTCTACAGTCCTCCCCTGACGTCGAAACAGGAAAAGAGCTTGGGCTGCACTAATTAGTTTTGGAGTTGTCCCAGTATGTGTTTTATTTTAGCTCTGTAACGCGATTCTACTGAAATACATAACAGTGGTGTTTCCCCAGAAATCTGGAAACCCCATTCAAAAGCTAAATGCCCTGAAATCATTACAGTCCTCCCCTAACTTCGAAACAGCAAAAGAGCTTGGGCTGCACTGATTAGTTTTGGAGTTGTCCCAGTATGTGTTTTATTTTAGCTCTGTAACGCGTTTCTACCGAAATACATGACGATGGTGTTTCCCCAGAAATCTGGAAACCCCATTCAAAAGCTAAATGCCCTGAAATCTCTACAGTCCTCCCCTGACGTCGAAACAGGAAAAGAGCTTGGGCTGCACTAATTAGTTTTGAGTTGTCCCAGTGTGTTTTTTTTTTCAGTTCTGTTACGCGTTTACTGAAATAAATGACAATGGTGTTTCCCAAATATGGAAACCCCATTCAAAAGCTAAAATACCCTGAAATCACTACAGTCCCCCCCTAACGTCGAAACAACAGCAAAAGAGCTTGGGCTGCACTGATTAGGTTTTGGAGTTGTCCCAGTATGTGTTTTATTTTAGCTCTCTGTAACGCGATTCTACTGAAATACATGACAATGGTGTTTCAGAAATATGGAAACCCCATTCAAAAGCTAAATGCCCTGAAATCATTACAGTCCTCCCTAACGCCTAAAACAGCAGCAAAGAGCTTGGGCTGCACTGATTAGTTTTGGGTTGTCCCAGTATGTGTTTTATTTTAGCTCTGCAACGCGATTCTACTGAAATACATAACAGTGGTGTTTCCCCAGAAATCTGAAAACCCCATTCAAAAAAGCTAAATGCCCTGAAATCATTACAGTCCTCCCCCTAACTTCAAACAGCAAAAGAGCTTGGGCTGCACAGATTAGTTTTGGAGTTGTCCCAGTATGTGTTTTATTTTAGCTCTGTAACGCGATTCTACTGAAATACATAACAGTGGTGTTTCCCAGAAATCTGGAAACCCCATTCAAAAAAGCTAAATTCCCTGAAATCATTACAGTCCTCCCTTAACTTCGAAACAGCAAAAGAGCTTGGGCTGCACTGATTAGTTTTGGAGTTGTCCCAGTATGTGTTTTATTTTAGCTCTGTAACGCGTTTCTACCGAAATACATGACGATGGTGTTTCCCAAGAAATCTGGAAACCCCATTCAAAAGCTAAATACCCTGAAATCGTTACAGTCCTCCCTAACGTCAAAACAGCAAAAGAGCTTGGGCTGCACTGATTAGTTTTGGAGTTGTCCCAGTATGTGTTTTATTTTAGCTCTGTAACGCGATTCTACTGAAATACATGACAGTGGTGTTTCCCAGAAATCTGGAAACCCCATTCAAAAGCTAAATGCCCTGAAATGGTTACAGTCCTCCCCTAACTTTGAAACAGCAAAAGAGCTTGGGCTGCACTGATTAGTTTTGGAGTTGTCCCAGTATGTGTTTTATTTTAGCTCTGTAACGCGTTTCTACCAAAATACATGACGATGGTGTTTCAGAAATCTGAAACCCCATTCAAAAAGCTAAATGCCCTGAAATCTCTACAGTCCCCTGATCGCCGAAACAGGAAAAGAGCTTGGGCTTCACTCCATTAGTTTGAGTTGTCCCAGTATGTGTTTTATTTTAGCTCTGTAACGCGATTCTACTGAAAATATAACAGTGGTGTTTCCCAGAAATCTGGAAACCCCATTCAAAAGCTAAATGCCCTGAAATCATTACAGTCCTCCCCAACTTCGAAACAGCAAAAGAGCTTGGGCTGCACTGATTAGTTTTGGAGTTGTCCCAGTATGTGTTTTATTTTAGCTCTGTAATGCGATTCTACTGAAATACATGACAATGGTGTTTCCCAGAAATATGGAAACCCCATTCAAAAGCTAAATGCTCCTGAAATCATTACAGTCCTCCCCTAACGTCGGAAACAGCAAAAGAGCTTGGGCTGCACTGATTAGTTTTGGAGTTGTCCCAGTATGTGTTTTATTTTGGCTCTGTAACGCGATTCTGCTGAAATACATAACAGTGGTGTTCCCCAGAAATCTGGAAACCCCATTCAAAAAAGCTAAATGCCCTGAAAATCATTACAGTCCTCCCCTAACTCGAAACAGCAAAGAGCTTGGGCTGCACTGATTAGTTTTGAGTTCTTAGTATGTGTGTTTGTTTTAGCTCTGTGTGATTCTACTGAAATACATGACAATGGTGTTTCCCTCAGAAATCCTGTTAGTCCCTTTCAAAAAGCTAAATGCCCACAAATCACTACAGTCCTCCCCTAACATCAGAAACAGCAAAAAGAGCTTGGGCTGCACTGATTAGTTTTGGAGTTGTCCCAGTATGTGTTTATTTTAGCTCTGTAATGCGATTCTACTGAAATACATGACAATGGTGTTTCCCAGAAATCTGAAACCCCATTCAAAAGCTAAATGCCCTGAAATTACTACAGTTCTCCCCACTGAAACAGCAAAGAGCTTGGGCTGTACTAATTAGTTTTGGAGTTTTCCTCCCAGTGTGTTTTATTTTACCTCTGTAACGCGATGCTACTGAAATACATGACAATGGTGTTTGGAAACCCCATTCAAAGCTAAAATGAAATCATTACAGTCCTCCCCTAACCCGGAACAGCAAAGAGCTTGGGCTGCACTGATTAGTTTGGAGTTGTCCCAGTGTTTTTATTTTAGCTCTGTAACGCGTTTCTACTGAAATACATGACGATGGTTTTTTTCCCCAGAAATCTGGAAACCCCATTCAAGCTAAATGCCTGGAAATCTCTACAGTCCTCCCTGACCTCGAAACAGGAAAGAGCTTGGGCTGCACTGTTAATTAGTTTTTGAGTTGTCCCAGTGTGTGTTTTATTTCAGTTCTGTTACGCGTTTCTACCGAAATAAATGACAATGGTGTTTCCCCAGAAATATGGAAACCCCATTCAAAAGCTAAATACCCCAGAAATCACTACAGTCCTCCACTTAAAACAGCAAAAAGAGCTTGGGCTGCACTGATTGGTTTTGGAGTTGTCCCAGTATGTGTTTTATTTTAGCTCTGTAACGCTGATTCTACTGAATACATGACAATGGTGTTTCCCCAGAAATAAAGTGGAAACCCCATTCAAAAAAGCTAAATGCCCTGAAATCATTACAGTCCTCCCCTAACATCGTAAACAGCAAAGAGCTAGGCTGCACTGGATGGTTTTGAGTTGTCCCAGTATGTGTTTTATTTTACCTCAAACACCATGCTACTGAAATACATATGTAGTTTCCCCATAGAAATCTGGAAACCCATCTAAAAAAGCTAAATGCCCTGAAATCATTTCAGTCCTCCCCCTAACTGAAACAGCAAAAGAGCTTGGCTGCACGATTAGTTTTTGGAGTTGTCCCAGCATGTGTTTTATTTTAGTTTCCAACGAAGCTTTTACCTGAATACATGATCGCATGGTTTTTTCCCAGAAATCTGGAAACCCCATTCAAAAAGCTAAATGCCCTGGAAATCTCTCACAGTCCTCCCCCCTGGGACCTCGAAACAGGAAAAAGAGCTTTTGGGTGCACCACTAGTTTTGGAGTTAATCCCAGTGTGTGTTTTATTTCAGTTCTTGTTACTGTTTCTTACCGAAATAATGACAATGGTGTTTCCCAGAAATATGGAAACCCTCAAAAGTTAAATACCCTGAAATCACTACAGTCCTCCCCTCACGTCAAAACAGCAAAAGAGCTTGGGCTGCACTGATTAGTTTTGGAGTTGTTCCAGCATGTGTTTTTTGTTTTTAGCTCTGCAACGCGATTCTACTGAAATACATGACAATGGTGTTTCAGCAAACAGTGGAAACCCCCCATTCAAAAGCTAAAATTGAAATCATTACAGTCCTCCCCTTAACGCCGAAAACAGCAAAAGAGTTTGGGCTGCAACTGATTAGTTTTGGAGTTGTCCCAGTATGTGTTTTATTTTAGCTCATGGTAAACACGATTCTACTGAAATACATAACAGTGGTGTTTCAGAAATCTGGAAACCCCATTCAAAAAAAGCTGCCTTGAAATCATTACAGTCCTCCCTACTGAAACAGCAAAGAGCTTGGCTGCACTGATTATTTTGGAGTTGTCCCATGTGTTTTATTTTTTAGTTTCCGTAACGCTGCTTCTACCGAATAGTTACGACGATGGTGTTTCCCCAGAAATCTGGAAACCCCATTCAAAAAAAAGCTAAATACCCTGAAATCACTACAAAAGTCCTCCCCTAACGTCGAAACAGCAAAAAAGAGCTTGGGCTGCACTGGATTAGTTTTTGGAGTTGTCCCAGTATGTGTTTTATTTTAGCTCTGTACGCATTTCTACTGAAAATACATAACAGTGGTAAGCTTCAAGAAATCTGGAAACCCCATTCAAAAGTTAATGCTCCTGAAATCATTACAGTCCTCCCTAATCTCTCGAAAACAGCAAAAGAGCTTGGCTGCACTGATTAGTTTTGGAGTTCTCCCAGTATGTGTTTTATTTTAGTTTGTAACGCCGATTCTACTGAAATACATGACAATGGTGTTTCTCAGGAAATCTGTTAGGTACCTTCAAAAGCTAAATGCCTGAAATCACTGCTGTACTCCCTTAACATCGAAAACAGCAAAAGAGCTTGGGCTGCACTGATTAGTTTGGAGTTTTCCCAGTGTGTTTTATTTTTACCGGTAACGCCGATGCTACTGAAATGACATGACAATGGTGTTTCCAAAATCTGGAAACCTATCATTCAAAAGCTAAATGCCCTGAAATCACACAGTCCTCCTCAATCTCGAAACAGCAAAAGAGCTTGGGCTGCCAGATTGGTTTGGAGTTGTCCCGCATGTTTTTATTTAGCTCTGTAACCAGTTTTCTGCGAAATACATGCGACGATGGTGTTTCCCAGAAATTGGAAACCCCATTCAAAAAGCTAAATGCCTGAAATCTCTACAGTCCTCCCTGACGTCGAAACAGGAAAAGGCTTGGGCTGCACTCATTGGTTTTGGAGTTTTTCCCAGTGTGTTTTATTTTACACCTCAATGCCATGCTACTGAATACATGACAATGGTGTTTCAGAAATCTGGACCCATTCAAAAAGCTAAATGCCCTGAAATCATTACAGTCCCCTCAACTTCGAAAGATAAAAGAGCTTGGGCTGTACAGATTAGTTTGGAGTTGTCCCAGTGTATGTTTTATTTCAGTTCTGTTGCGTTTCTACCGAAATAAATGACAATGGTGTTTCCCAGAAAATGGAAACCCTGTTCAAAAGCTAAATACCCTGGAAATCACTACAGTCCTCCCCCACTGCCTAAACAGCAAAAGAGCTATTGCAATTGATTAGTTTGGAGTTGTCCCAGTATGTGTTTTATTTTAGCCTGTAACGCTTATCTTCTACTGAACACATGACAATGGTGTTTCCAGAAATCTGGAAACCCCATTCAAAAGCTAAATGCCCTGAAATCATTACAGTCCTCCTAACGCCTAAACAGCAAAAGAGTCATTGCACTGATTAGTTTTGGAGTTGTCCCAGTATGTGTTTTATTTGGCCTGTAACGCCGATTCTACTGAAATACATGACAATGAAAGCTTCTGAAAACTGTTGTCCCTTCAAAAAGCCAAATGCCCTGAAATTACTACAGTTCTCCTTAACATCGAAACAGCAAAAGAGCTTGGGCTGCACTGATTAGTTTTGAGTTGTCCCAGCATTCGTTTTATTTTAGCTCAGTAATGCCATCTCCACAGAACATACGACAATGGTGTTTCCCCAGAAATCTGGAAACCCCATTCAAAAGCTAAATGCCCTCTGAACACATTATACAGTTCTCCCTAACATCGTAATTTTAGCAAAAAGAGCTTGGGCTGCACTAATTAGTTTTGGAGTTTTCCTAGTGTGTGTTTTATTTTACTCTCTGTAACTGAGTTACTGAAATACATGACAATGGTGTTTCCTCAGAAATCTGAAACCCCATTCAAAAGCTACAATGCCCCTGAAATCATTACAGTCCTCCCTAACTTCTCTCGAAACAACAGCAAAAAAGAGCTTGGGCTGCACTGGATTAGTTTTTGGAGTTGTTCCCAGCATGTGTTTCTTATTTTAGCTCTGTAACGCCAGCTTCTACCGAAATGAGCATGATTTACGGTTTTTCCTCAGAAATCTGGAACCCCATTCAAAAAGCTAAATGCCCTGAAATTCCCATGCTAGTCCTCCCCGACCTCGAAAACAGGAAAGAGCTTGGGTTGCACTTAATTAGTTTGAGTTGTCCAGTGTGTGTTTTATTTCAGTTCTTGTTACGCTGCTTCTACCGAATAAATGACAATGGTGTTTCCTCAGAAATATGGAAACTCATTCAAAAAGCTAAATACCCTGAAATCACTACTACAGTCCTCATCATCGAAACAGCAAAAAGAGCTTGGGCTGCACTGATTAGTTTTGTGGAGTTGTCTCCAGTATGTGTTTTATTTTAGCTCTGGTAACGAAATATCTCCCATTGAATAAGATGACAACAGGTGTTTCTGGTAAATATGGAAACCCCATTCAAAAGTTAAATACCCTGAAATCATTACAGTCCTCCCCCAACGCCGAAAACAGCAAAAGAGCTTGGGCTGCACTGATTAGTTTTGGAGTTGCCCCAGTATGTGTTTTATTTTAGCTCTTGCAACACGATTCTTACTGAAATACACACAGTGGTAGCTTCTCAGAAATCTGGAAACCCCATTCAAAAGCTAGTCGCCCTGAAATCATTACAGTCCTCCTCAACTTCGAAACAGCAAAAGAGCTATTGCACTGATTAGTTTTGAGTTGTCCCAGTATGTGTTTTATTTGGTGCTGCTGCACATATCCCACTGAAATACATGTATAAGTGAGGTTACAGAAATCTGGAAACCCCATTCAAAGCTAAATGTCTGAACTCACACAGTCCTCCCCAACCAAACAGTGTGAGCCAGCTGCACTGATTAGTTTTGAGTTGTCCTGTGTGTTTTATTTTAACTCTGTAACGCTGATTCTACTGGAAATACATGACAATGGTGTTTCTAGAAATCTTGTTAGTACCTTTCAAAAGCTAAATGCCCTGAAATCATTACAGTCCTCCCCCTAACTGCCAAACACAGCAAAGAGCTAATGTACCTGATTAGTTTTGAGTTGTCCCCAGTATGTTTATTTTAGTTCTGTAAACGCGATTCTACTGAAATAAGCAAGGATTGGGGCTGGTGTTTCCCTAGAAATCTGTTAGTACCTTTCAAAAGCTAAATGTCCTGAAATCACTATTAACCTCCCCTAACGCTGAAATAACAGCAAAGAGCTTTGGCCAAAATTGATTAGTTTTGTTGTCCCAGGTGTGTTTTATTTCAACCTGTAACGCCACCGAAATACATGACAATGGTGTGTTTCCCAGAAATCTGTTAGTCCTTTCAAAGTTAATGCCCTGAAATTCAATACAGTCCTCCCCTAACGTCGAATATAAAAAGAGAGCTTTGGGCTGCACTTGGATTAGTTTTGAGTTGTCCCAGTGTGTGTTTTATTTTAGCTCTGTAACGCTGCTCCTACCAAATACATGACAATGGTGTGTTTCCAGTCATGGAAACCCTATCTAAAAGTTAAATGCCCCATATCACTACAGTCCCTCCCCTAACTGATGGCAGCAAAAGAGCTTTAATGTAATCTGATTAGTTTTGAGTTGTCCCAGTATGTGTTTTATTTTAGCTCTTGTACGATTCTACTGAAATATACATGACAATGGCGGGCCTTAAAATTGGAAACCCCATTCAAAAGTTAAATGCCCTGAAATCATTACAGTCCTCCTCCCTAACGTCAAACAGCAAAAGAGCTTGGGCTGTACTGATTAGTTTTGAGTTGTCCCAGTGTGGGTTTTATTTTAGCTCTGTAACGTTGCCCTACCGAATATTATTGACAAATGGTGTTTCCCAGAAATATGGAAACCCCATTCAAAAGCAATGTCCTGACATCACTACAGTCCTCCCCTAACGTCGATAAGCAGCAAAAAGAGCTCAGCTGTACCTGATTAGTTTTGAGTTAAGTCCCAGTATAAAATATTTTATTTGCAACGCTTATCTCTACTGAATATATGACAATGGTGTTTCCCAGAAATCTGGAAACCCCATTCAAAGCAAATGTGTCTCTGAAATCATTACAGTCCCTCCCTCAACGTCGAAAACAGCAAAAGAGCTTGGCTGCACCGATTAGTTTTGGAGTTGTCCTAGTATGTGTTTTTATTTTAGTTTGTAACGTGATTCTACTCGAAATACATGACAACAGTGTTTCCCCAGAAATATGGGAAACTCCCATTCAAAAAGCTAAATGCCCTGAAATTTCTACAGTTCTCCCTAACATCGTAACAGCAAAAGAGCTTTAGCTGTAACTTGATTATTTTGGATGGTCCCAGTATGTGTTTTTATTTTAACCTTGTAACATCTCTACTGAGAAATACATGACAATGGTGGTGTTTCCCAGAAATTCAAACCCCATTCAAAAGCTAGCGTTCCTTGAAATCATTACAACCCTCCTAACGTCAAAACAGCAAAGAGCTTATTGCACTGATTAGTTTTGAGTTGTCCCAGTATGTGTTTTATTTTTAGCTCTGTAACGTGATTCTACTGAAATGCATGACAACAGGTTTCCCCAGAAATCTTGTTAGTACCTTTCAAAAGCTTAAATAGTCCTGAAATTCCACTATTGTCCTCCCCTAACGCTCTAAAACAGCAGTAAAAGAGAGCTTTGGTTGCACCTGATTAGTTTTGAGTTGTCCCAGTGTGTGTGTTTTTATTTCAACTCTGTAACGTTGCTTTTCACCAAAATACACACAATGGTGTTTCCGGTGAAACTATTAGTCCCTTTCAAAAGCTAAATGCCCCGGAAAATCAATACAGTCTCCCTAACGCCAAAACAGCAAAAGAGCTAAGCTAAACTCATGGCTTTTGTAGTTGTCCCAGTATGTGTTTTGTATTTTAAATTGTAACGCTGATTCTACTGAAATACATGACAATGGTGTTTTCCTAGAAATATAGAAACCCCATTCAAAAGCTACAATGCCCTGACATTTCACTTCCACAGTCCTCTAACGTCGAAACAGCAAAAGATTAGCTTCAAAATCGCTCATTGGTTTTGGTAGTTGTCCCAGTATGTTTTATTTTGTAGTTCTGTAACGCGATTCTACTGAAATACATGATAATGCGTTTCAGAAATCTGAACCCCATTCAAAAAGTTAATGCCCTGAAATCATTACAACCTCCCCCAACGTCGAAACAACAGCAAAAGAGCTTCAGCCAACTGATTAGTTTGAGTTCTCCTAGTATTGTTTTATTTCTTTAGTTCTGTAACGCGATTCACTGAAATACATGACAATGGTGTTTCCTCTAGAAGATGGAAACCCCATTCAAAAGCTAAATGCCCTGAAATTTCTACAGTTCTCCCTAACATCGTAACAAAAGAGCTTGGGCTGCACTGATTAGCTTTGGAGTTGTCCCAGTATGTGTTTTCATTTTAGCTCTGTAACGCGATTCTACTGAATA
The DNA here is from genome assembly GCA_036884735.1 of Huso huso. Lineage (NCBI taxonomy): Eukaryota > Metazoa > Chordata > Actinopteri > Acipenseriformes > Acipenseridae > Huso > Huso huso. The sequence goes on along the minus strand of CM072663.1, from coordinate 51,793,162 downwards.
CGACAATGGTGTTTCCCAGAAATCTGGAAACCCCATTCAAAAGATAAATTCTGAAATCATTACAGTCCCTCTGTTCCGTCAGAAACACAGGCAAAAAGAGCTTCTAGCTGCACTGATATTTTGGAGTTGTCCCAGTATGTGTTTTTATTTGAATTTTGTAACGCGATTCTACCGAAATACGACAATGGTGTTTCCCCAGAAATCTGTTAGTACCTTCAAAGCTAAATGTCCTGAAATCACTTTCACTGTCCTCCCTAACGTCAAAACAGCAAAAAGAGCTTGGGCTTTGCAATTGGATTATTTTGGAGTTGTCCCAGTATGTGTTCTATTTTGCCTGTAACGCATTCTACTGAAATACATGACAATGGTATTCTAGAAATCTGTTAGTACCCTTCAAAAGCTAAATTGTCCTGAAATCACTCACTGTCCTCCCTAACGTCAAAAACAGCAAAGAGCTTTAATTGCACTGATTAGTTTTGGAGTTGTCCCAGTGTAAGGTTTTATTTCAACCCTGTAACTGATTCTACTGAAATACATGGCAAATGGTGTTTCCCAGAAATAAGGGAAACCCCATTCAAAAGCTAAATGTCTGAAATTTCTACAGTTCTCCCCTAAACATCGTGAATAGCAAAAAGAGCTTGGCTGCAATTGATTAGTTTTGGGAGTTGTCCAGTATGTAGTTTTATTTTAGCTCTGTAACGCGATTCTAATGAAATACATGACAGTCAAGTCAGAACGCATTAGTACCTTCAAAGCTAAATCCTCTGGAATCACCATCACTGGTCCCTAACGCTTCTAAAACAGCAAAAGAGAGTTTATATTGCACCCGATTAGTTTTGGAGTTGTCCCAGTGTTTTATTTCAACTCTGTAACGCTGGGTTTCTAACGTAAATACATGACAATGGTGTTTCCCCAGAAATCTGTTAGTCCCTTCAAAGTTGAATGCCCTGAAATCACGCTAAGAAACTTCAACATCGAAATACCAGCAAAAAGATTGGGCTGCACTGATTAGTATTTTGAGTTGTCCAGTGTGTGTTTTATTTTAGTTCTGTAACGTTGCTTCTACCGAATACATGACAATGGTGTTTCCCCAGAAATCTGGTAGAAACCCCATTCAAAAGCTAAATGCCCTAGAAACTAATACTACAGTCCCTCCCCAATGTCGAAACAGCAAAAGAGTTTGGCCAAATTCGATTAGTTTTGAGTTGTCCCAGTATGTGTTTTATTTTATTCTTGTAGCATTTCATTTGAAGAGATGTCTATGGTGTTTCCAGAATCTGGAAACCCCATTCACAAAAGTTAAATGCTCCGACATCACTACAGTCCTCCCCAACGTCGAAACAGCAAAAAGAGCTTACGTAATTGATTAGTTTTGTAGTTGTCCCAGGTATGTGTTTTTCATTTTTAGGGCTCTGTGGATACATGACGAAGTGGTTCCGACGTCAGGGCAAAACAGGGAACACAAACGACAGATAAAGGTGGAGTTTGTGGATTGTTTAATGCCGCCACATTTAAATGAATAAACAGACAGAAAAATAAAATAATAAAACACAAAAAATAGGACACGCACTTATGCGGCCATAAAATGGTAAACAAAAACGAATAGACACTTCTAACAAACGTGGAATGGACAGACAACGGGTGAGTGAGCAAACAAACGTTTCTTTCTTTCTTTCTTCTTTCTTCTTCTCCCGCTTCCTCCACCTACCTAACACCCAACCCCGAATTGAACGAAATGTGTATCATATATATGCAGTTGTACCAGACCGAATCAATCCTCGCCCAATTGAGTCGCTGCACAACTGCAATGAATCAATAAAGTGTAATTCCCCGTGCTCGTTATTAAGCTTACATTTTATCACAGACAGAAGTGCTGTGCCATCCTCGTGCCTAAATACTAAATATACATTTTAAACACTGTGTTACAGACCCGCTTTTATATCCTGCAAACAGACTATGCACCAACATTTACACACAACATCGCAATATATATCATACAGGGGGCAATTCTGCCATATACTTCCCCCTGCAACGCACACATGGCCTCACGAGCCACCTCCCCTCAGTCCCAAAGTCCTGGAAGAGGGGCAAGTTGTTTCTGGGTGGCCATGGGTGGAAATGTCTGGCACCCCCACCTTCTTTCTGTGGCTGCAGCTCCTTCCGGGGCTTCTGGCCACTATCTCCGTCATGTAGTGTGTAGCTGGGGGAGCTGGTCTCCCCAGACCTCCCCCATGGCCGCAGTTCCCCTCCGTGTGGGGCTCCTGCCACCCACCTCCGTAGCGAAGCCATGGGGAGCTGGTCTCCCGACCTCCCCCTTCTTTCATGGGTCGCAGCTCCCTCCGGGGGCTCCCGCCACCCACCTCCGGGTAGCGAATCCGTTGCAGCTGGTCTCCTGACCTCCCCTTTGTGGGTCGCCAGCTCCTCTCCCTGGGCTCCGCCACCGGTTTCTGCCACGGAATGCGGCTGGGGGAGCTGGCCTCCGGGACTTCCCCTTTCTCATGGCCGCAGCCGCCTCTCATGGAGCTCCGGCCACAGTGTAGCGACACTCCCGAGGCAAAGCAGAGGCCCCTTCCGGCCACCCCAGGGCGACGTGGTGACCCTGACTTGTCTCAGGGCGACGCCTTAGGGATTCCCTGGCGACCCCAGCTGGCAGACCGGGAGGTGAATGCAGCAGGCAGCGACCTCGGGAGTAGACCGCAGCAGCAGCGGACCATCGGGAGGGGCGACGGCAGCGCCGACCCTCGGGAGGCAACGGGTAGCAGTAGCGACCTCGGAGGCGGCGGCAGTGGCAGCGACCCTCGGGAGGTGAACACGCAACAGCAGCGACCCCGGGAGGTACACGCAGCGGACCCTCGGGAGGCAACGGCAGTGCAGCGACCCCTCGGGAGGCTTTAACTTGGGAGGGGAGCCCCACAGGCGGCAGCGGGAGCTCCACTTCCTCGCACCCCTGCACCCTGTGTGGAGCAAGGCAGCCCCAGGCGATGCTGAAACAGGCAGCCCCAGGCGATGCGAGCTGCTGGTAACCCCAGGCGATGCGGAGCGGCTGGCAACCCCAGGCGCATGAGCGGCTGGCAACCCCAGGCTGAGCGCGATGGCTGGCAACCTCGGCTGACGCTGGGAGCAACTGGCAAACTCGGCCAAGCAGGTGGCATCCTGGGCGAAGCGTAGGCAGGCATCCTCGGGCTAAGCTGAGGCACATCCTCGGGCGGGTGTTTTAGGGGAGTCAGGCCACTGGGGTGGGTTTGGCCCTCTTCTCGGCCACTGCAGCCGGGCGGTTCTTCCTCATGCTTTCCTCAGCAGCCTATGCAAGGGCTGAAGAGGACCGCCAGCATCTAGTCCTGGGTTTTTCTGGTGAGAGGCAGCCCTGCTCCTCTCCTCGTGACGGTGGGAGGGATACCAGCAGGTGGCCCATCCCTGCTGGTTGGGGCGTTACCAGGCAGGCATTCATCCCCTGTTGAGGGTTGGAGTGGAGGCAGAGTGCAGCTCCTGTTGCCTGCTCCTGCCGGGTGGAGGGTGGAGGCGTGTAGTCTCCCTCTGCTGGTGAGGTGGCGGGAGGCAGAGGTGCCCTGCTGCTCTTAAAGTTCCTATGGTAGGAGGGTGAGGCAGCTCCTGCTCCCCTTGAGTTCCCAGTGGAGGGAAAAGTGGGTGAGGGGTGGCGGAGGTAGAGGCAGCTCCTGCTGCTCTGCCCGCCAGTGGAGGTGGAGTGGCGTGTGTCTCCCGGCGGCTGAGGTGGGAGCGGCGTGTAGTCTACCCCTCTTGGTTTCAGGGGACTGGTGCGTGCTGGCCCCTCCCCTTGGTGGGGACTGCGGGCTCCCCTGCCTCTGGAAGGGGTACCTGTGCAGGCATTCACCTCTGCTGGTGGGATTGTAACACCCAGCAGGCATTCCTACCTCTGCTGGTGGATTGGTAGGGACCCAGTGCAGGCATTCACCCCTCTGTTGGTGGACAGGGACCCAGCAGGCATTCCACCCCTCTGCTGGTGGAGACTGTGGACGCTTCTACCTTCCTCTTCTGGGCCGTGGACGCACTCCAACTCTCCCCTCTTGGATGTGGACGCACCTAATTCTCCTTTGGGCTGTGGACGCATCTACAACTCCTCCTCAAGGCTGTGGACGCACTCAACTCCTCCCTCTTGGGCTGTGGATCTAATCACTCTCCCATTCAGCGGGACGTTCGGGTTCTCCCACTCAGTCGACGCTCTGGCTCCTTCCCACTCAGGCGAGGGGGACGTCGGGCTCCTCCCACTGTATTGGGGAGCCACTCAGCTCCTGTTTGGGCTGTGGACGCTTCAGGCTCCTCCCCCGCTTGGGCTGTGGGACGCTTAGTTTCTCCCATGTGGACGCCAGGTTCTCCCCGCTTTTAGGTACATGGAAGCTGGTATAGGGGTATCCCCGACCAGTCAGGTCCCCTTCCCTTGTCCAATCATTTCAGTGAATAGCTCAGGCACTGAGCAGTCCTCCAGCTGCATAATCCACCTTTCCACCAGGTGCACTAGGGGAACAGGTTCTCTGGCTCCTCTGGGTCATTGTTGCAGTTGTGGTGGAAGGTGGGAGTAGCAGTTCAATTCTCCTGCTGGTGGAGACTGAGGCATTCTGCTCCTCCCTCCTGGATGGAAGCAGGGCAGCTGGGCCACTTAGTGCCTGCACCTCCGTGATGGGGGCAGCTGGGGTAGTCCGTGTGGGGGTACCAGGGGCAGTTGGTGCTTGAATGCTCAGGCTCAGCAGCAGTAAACACTGGCTTGCTGTTCCTCCTGCCGTGTTGTGGGTTGCTGCTGTGTGCAGCTTCTCCTTCCTTGCCTCTTCTCCTTCTCCCACTCCTCTTCCTCCCTCGAAAGCTGGTTTTCCTCCCTTGGAAGTGGGCAGACAAATCTCACTGTAAAAAGTCTGTATAATACCTCCACAGGCAACGTTCAACTCCTTAACCTGTCAGGAGATCCTCCTCCAGCTCACCTGCAGCCTGCCTCCAGTTCCAGCCTTCCATTTTATTTGTTGTTTTTTTGTTTTTTTTAAACAATTATATTGCTGTTCTGCTCTACTTGTCCTGAGTATTGTTGGTCCTCTTCTGGACACCACGTGGTGACAGCGATGACATAGAGTGGTCTAATTAGGCAAAAACAGGGAAATACAAACTATAGGCAGAGTTGTGAGCTGATAATGCCGGGCTCAGGCATTTAATGAATAAACAGACAGAAAAATAAAAACACAAACACAAAATAGGACACGGCACTAAAAATAAAATAAATAGGTAAACAAAACGAACAGACACTGCTAACAAATGCAGAATGGACAGAATAAACGGGTAGAAAGTGAGTAAAACAAACGCTTTCTTTCTTTTCTTTCTTTCTTTCTTTCTTTCTTCTTCTCTCCTCTCTACTCCTGTTCCTCCACTCACCTAACACCCAACCCCACTGAAATGAAATGTGGAATTTGCTATATGCAGCTGTACCGGTGTGACTCCACTACAATCAATCATCTGACTGGAGTCATGTAAGGAAACTGTATGGAATCATTGGAAGTGCAATTCCTGCTCACATATTACATTTTACTTGCACGGGTGCTGTGCCATCCTCGTGCCTCAAATATACATTTTGTAAACACTCTGTGTTACAGACCCTGTTTATATCCCGTAAAATTCCAAGGACCAGGCACCAACATTACATACACAACACGGAACATATAATGATATAATAGGGGTACTTTGCCACACCTTGTAATTCATTCTACTGAATATATGACAATGGTGTTTCCCAGAATATGGGAACCTATCTAAAAAGCTTAAACAGTTCTGAAATCACAGTCCCTCCCTAACAATAAACAGCAAAAAGAGCTTGGGCCAATCTGATTAGTTTTGAGCCGTCCCAGTATGTAGTTTTATTTTATAGCTCTGAATGCTTATCTCTACTTAGGGCCACATGACAATGGTGTTTCCCCAGAAATCTGTCCTGTATCTCAAAAGCTAAATGCCCTCACAAATCCATGGCTTACAGTCCTCCCCCAACGTCGCCTAGAAACAACAGCAAAGAAGCTGGCTGCAATTGATTTAGTTTTCCTTCCCTTGAGTTGTCCCTAAAGTTTTATTTTAGCTCCCTAAAAAATGCCAGGTTCTTTACTGGAAATACATGACAAATGGTGTTTCCAGAAACTGTTAAGTAGTACCTTTCAAAAAGCAATGTCCTGAAATCACTACTGTCCTCCCCCAACGTCGAAACAGCAAAAGAGCTTCATAACTGATTAGTTTTGTTGTCCAGTGTGTTTCTTTATTTCAACTCTGTAACGCTAGATTCTACTGAAATAGATGACAAGGTGTTTCCCCAGAAATTGGAAACCTATGTATCTAAAAGCGCAATGTCTCAAATCATTACAGTCCTCCCTAACGTCGAAACAGCAAAAGAAATGGGCCACCGATTAGTTTTGGAGTTGTCCTGTATGTGTTTTATTTTAGCTCTGTAACAATGATTCTCACTGAAATACATACAAATGGTGTTTCCCCAGAACGCTATTAGTACCTTCTTCAAAAGCTAATGTCTTGAAATCACTTACTTCGTCCTCCCCTCTAACGTCGAAACAGCAAAGAGCTTTAGCTGTACTGCCGATATGTTTTGAGTTGTCCGTAGCGGTGGTTTTTGATTAAACTCTGTAACGCGTTTCTAACAAATATGCATGACAATGGTGTTTCCCAGAAATCTGTTAGTCCCTTCAAAAAGTTGTGCTCTTTGGGAAATCAATAAATAGTCCCCAACACGTTCAGAAGCGAAAGAAAATGGCCAAATCTCTGATTATTTTGAGTTGTCCGCAGTATGGTTATTTTAGCTCAAATTCCATTCTCCTACTGAAATACATGACAATGGTGTTTTCCAGAAATTGTTAGTCCCTTCTAAAAGCTAAATGTCCTGGAAATCACATGGTAGTCCTCCCCTAACGTCGAAACAGCAAGAGTCGGTAAATTCATTAGTTTCTGTAGTTGTCCCAGTGTTGTGGGGTTTATTTTAGCTCTGCAATGCCATTCTACTCTGAAACATGATACCGGTAAGTTTCCCCAGAAATCTTGTTAGTCCCTTTCTTGCAAAAGTTAAATGTCCTGAACTTTACTCATGCCAGTCCTCCCTAACGTCAGCAAAGAGCTTCATTGCACTGATTAATTTTGTTGTCCCAGGGTGTGTTTTATTTTAGCTCTGTACTTATTCTATCGAAAGTTACATGACAAATGGTGTTTCAGAACTAAACCCCATTCAAAAGCTAAATGCCCTGAAATCATTGGCAGTCCTCCCTAACGTCGAACAACAGCAAGAAATAGCCGTGTCTCGATTATTTTGTAGTTACCTATAGTATGTTTTATTTTAGCTCTGTAACGTGATTTACTGAAATAGCATTTACAATGGTGGTTTCAGGAACAGGAAACCCATTCAAAAGCTAAATGCTCCAAAATCATTACAGTCCTCCCCAACGTCAGAAAGAGCTTAGCTGCAATCTGATTAGTTTGAGTTGGGTCCCAGTGTGTGTGTGTTTTGGATTTCAACTCTGTAACTTATCTCACTGAAATATGGATTAACAATGGTGTTTCCCAGAAATATGGAAAACCCCATTCAAAAGCTAAATGCCCTGAAAATTTCTAAGTACAGTTCTCCTAACATCGTAAATAAAAGCAGAGCTTGGCTGTAACTGATTAGTTTTTGGAGTTGTCCCAGTGTATGTAAGGTTTTATTTTAGCTCTGTAATGCGCGAATCTCTACTTGAAATACATGGCAATGGTAGGCTTCCCTAGAAACTTGTTAAAAATTTTCAAAGTTGTAAATGTCCTGAAATCATTACTGGTCCTCCCTAATGCCGAAAGTCAGAAAGTAAAAGAGCTTGGGCTGTAATCTGATTAGTTTGCTGTCCTGAAGTGTAGCTTCATTTCAACTCTTGTAATCTAAGCCACCCCAAATACATGATAAATAGTAGGCTTCCCCTAGAAACTGTTAGTCCTATCAAAAAGTTAAACGTCCTGAAATCACACAACCTCCCCTAACATCAGTAAACAGCAAGTATTTTAATGCACGATTGAAGGTTTTGGAGCTGTCCTATCAGGTTTTATTTAGCTCGTAAACGCTTTCTACTGGGGACATGACAACGTAGTTTCCCTCAGGAAATATGGAAACCCCTATTCAAAGCTAAATGCCCTGGACATCACCTATAGTCCTCCCAACGTCGAACAACAGTAAAAGAGCTTGTAATAAACTGATTAGTTTTGAGTTGTCCCAGTATGTTTGGATTTTAGCTCTGTGTATTCTATCGAGATGATGGACAATTTGTTTCAGAAATATGGAAACCCCATTCAAAAGAATGCCCTGAAATCACTATTTGGCAGTCCTCCCCCTAACGCTGAGGAAACAGCAAAAGAAAGCTGGGCTGTAATTGATTAGGTTTTGAGTTGTCCCAGTGGAAGGTGTTTTTATTTTTTGCTCTGTAACCATTCTAATTAGGTCATATTAGATACAACAGTGTTTCCCAGAAATCTTGGAAACCTTTATTCAAAAAGCTAAATGTCTCTGAAATCATTATAGTCCTCCCCTAACGCTGAAAAACAGTAAAGAGCTCATTGCACTGATTACTTTGAGTTGGTCCCAGTATGTGTTTCTGATGCCTGTACCATTCTACTAGAAATATGATGAGATAAATTGGTGTTTCCTGCACAGGAAACCCATCAAAAGCTAAATGCCCTGAAATCATTACAGTCCTCCCCCGAACGTCAGAAATGGCAAAAGAGCTTTAGCTGTAATTGATTAGTTTGGAGTTGGTCCTACCTAGGTAGTTTTGGTTTTTGCTCTGTAATCACATTCTTACTGAAATAGCATGATAATGGTGTTTCCCAGAAATCTGAAAACCTATCTAAAGTTAATGCCTGAACATTGGCAGTCCTCCCCTTAACGTCAAAACAGCAAAAGAGCTTTAAATAAACTGATTGAATTTTGAGTTGTCCCAGTATAAGTTTGGTTTTAGCTCTAAATGCCATTCTACTCTGAAATAAAATATATTAATAATGTAGGCTTCAGAAATATGGAAACCCCATCTAAAAGCTAAATGCCCGAAATCATTACAAGAAGTCCTCCCTAACGTCGGAAGAAAAGAGCTTTAGTCAAATTGATTAGCTTGGAGTCCTGTAATAAAGTTTCTATTTTGCTCTTGTAACGCGATTCTACTGAATAGCGATAAATTGTGTTTCCCAGAAATCTGGAAACCCCATTCAAAGTTGGAATGCCCTGAAATCATTACAGTCCTCCCCTTAACGCCTAAATGAAAGTAAAAAGAGCTTGGCTGCACTGATGAATATTTTGGAGCTGTCCTAGTATGTTTGATTTTAGCCTTGTAACGCCATCTCACTGTTATACTAGCCTGTGTTCTAGAAATCTGCAGGACCTTTCAAAAGCTAAATATCCCTGAAAACTTCCTAATGTCGAAACAGCAAAAGAGCTTGAAGCTGCACCGATTGGGCTTTGGAGTTGTCCCAGTGTGTTTTATTTCAACTCTGTAACGCCACCAAATACATGACAAATGGTGTTTCCCAGAAATCGTTATCCTTTATCAAAAGCTAAATGCCCTGAAATCACTACAGTCCTCCCTAACATCGAAATCGCAAAAGAGTCGGGCTGCAATTGATTAGTTTTGAGTTGTCCCATTGTGTGTTTTATTTGCCTGTAACGTTTCTACCGAATATATGACAATGGGCTTCCAGAAATATGGAAACCCATTCAAAAAAGTTGTCGTCTCTGAAATCATTATAGTCCTCCCCTTAACGTCGAAACAGCAAAAAAGTGAGCTTAAATAAAATCTGATTAGTTTTGGAGTTGTCCCATGGTTTTATTTTAGCTCTGTGTAACGCGATTCTACTGAAATATATTGACAATGCAGGTTTCCAGAAATCTGGAAACCCCATTCAAAGCTAAATGCCTGGAAATCATTACAGTCCCCTAACGTCGAAAACAGCAAAAGAGCTTCAATAACTGATTTGGTTTTGGAGTTGTCCCAGTATGTGTTTTATTTTAGCCTGTAACGATTCCACTGAAATACACAGGACAATGCAGTGTTTCCAGAAATCTGTTAGTAAATCTTCAAAGCTAAATGTCCTTGAAATCACCACTGGTCCCCTAATGCCTTAAAACAGCAAAGAGCTTGGGCTGCACTGATTAGTTTTGAGTTGTCCTGGTGTTTTTATTTCAACTTGTAACGCTTCTCACCGGGGCACATGACAATGGCAATACGTAACCAACAATACCAA